>JARPMJ010009582.1:0-25584 GCA_033366665.1 Phoxinus dragarum
TGGTCCAAAACGCAGCCGCTCGAGTTCTTACCAGAACCAGGAAGTATGACCATATTAGCCCTGTTCTGTCAACACTGCATTGGCTGCCTATTAAACATCGTATAAATGTTAAAAATATTGCTGATCACTTACAAAGCACTAAATGGTTTAGCTCCGCAGTACTTGAGCGAGCTCTTAACGCATTATAGTCCTTCACGTCTACTGCGATCTCAAAATTCCGGCCAGTTAATAATACCTAGAATATCAAAATCGACTGCTGGCGGTAGATCCTTTTCCTATTTAGCACCAAAACTCTGGAACAGTCTTCCTAACATTGTCCGGGAAGCAGACACACTCTGTCAGTTCAAATCTAGAATAAAAACACATCTCTTCGGCCTAGCATACACATAACACATTATAGACTTCTATAACTCAATGTTAGGCTGCATAGTTTAGAACAGCCGGGACCGGGAACACTTCCCGTAAATCCTGTAAATCCTATAGGTGGCAGTGTAACGAGAAGCTCAAGCCCACGTTACCCAATCAGAATCCCGAAAATATAGGTCGCACTACTGACGCAGTGCAAGTTTTGTCTCATACTGTGACGTCGACTGCCTAAAACTCTGTTTTTCTCAGTTTACGCGCAAACAGAGTTTTCCAAAATCTCCACTCTGGCCGGGAGTTTTTAGAAAGAATTGTTTTCAGAGGAGAATTCTCCGTTTGCGTGTAAACGAGGGGCACAACCGAAGGGAAATGTCTCCGTTCTTCAAAATAACCATGTACGTGTAAACGGGGCCATACCCAGATAGCATGTATAATCGGCCCGAGCTCGGCTGCCCCGCGGCGCCTGCGGCTTAGACTCGGCATCGGCGTGTGTTAACCGGACCGACTGTGGCCCGTAGCTCGCTCTGGCACATGCATTTTTTGTTACGGCTGTAAAGCACTGGGCCGATTCATGTTCACCTTAACTGGTAACCCGGTCGGCTGTATGATCTAGACCACTTCTGGAAATGACTCGGCTTAACGTTAGGTTAAATCAAGGATGGTTTGTATGAATAATTAACATAAAAATTATTTTAAAATTGACGTAAATTCCTGACCGTATCTGATAATGTATCTACTCGTTAATGTCATGACTTGTCCAAAACAAAATATTAAAGGGGTCATGACATGGTTTTTTAAAATTTTATTATTATGTTCCCTTAGGTGCAATTATAGTATTACTATAGTTTTTTTTACAAAAAACTTTTAAAATGTAGTGATTTATGACCTTTTCCCTGTTTCTCATCCTCTGATTCAAACAGTCTGTTTTGGGGGTGTTTCCCCTTTAAGAGTTCAGTGTTAACGCCCACTGTTATGATTGGCTAACGTCAGTGCTATGCATCAATTATTAACGCCCCCCAGCCAGAACATTTGCGGATTCGGCGCAACTGTTTAGTAGCGGGTGATGCATGCGAAGCAATGGCTCTTGCAATGATAAAAACCTTATTATGTTTGAGCCGGAATCAGATGAGGAATCAGAGGAAAATGAACCATCACCACAACAACGAAGACTGGATCAGCCCGTGTCCACATGGAAAGTGAAACTATTTTGAATTAATAAAAAAAAATTAACCCGAGACACTTGAAAACGGATTATTGTTGCATAATTATCCTATAGCTTCATTTGCTAACAGTTTAACATTATTTAACTAATTCCAATGAAATGATAGGGTGTACCACGGACAAAAATGCATGCACAGACAGGCCATCTTTGAAGATGCAGCATTGATAAAGGCAACATTTTTAATTTTCTATCACATGTAGGCCTACTAGAAAGGCGACATATTTTCAAGATTCTCTTATACAAATGTGTTTATATTAGCCATGGTAAAAAGTAAGTTTGCGTCGTCGTTATTGAGCCCAGAATAGTCGGCACGGACTTATTTTTGAGCAACAGTTTTCTGGCAAAGCCAAGCATCATATTGGGATTTTTTCCTCAAAACAGTCATCCTTAAATGTATAGAACACTGCCGTGACTGGGACGTCCGCAAAAAATAAAGTGCATCCATTTTTCCCTGACGACTGGATCTTTCAGCGTATTTAAAAAGTAGTTTAAAGTTTTAAATACATTACTTACAGTTTGCGTCGTCGATGTTGAGCCCAGAATAGTCGGCACGGA
This sequence comes from Phoxinus dragarum, assembly GCA_033366665.1. Taxonomy (NCBI): domain Eukaryota; kingdom Metazoa; phylum Chordata; class Actinopteri; order Cypriniformes; family Leuciscidae; genus Phoxinus; species Phoxinus dragarum. Next base: position 2,141 of record JARPMJ010009582.1, read on the forward strand.
CTTATCTTTGAGCAACAGTTTTCTGGCAAAGCTCAAAACAGTCATCCTTAAAATGTATAGAACAAACGCTTAAACTAACACTGCCGTGACTGAGACTATGGGATCAAATTCCCGCCAAATATATAGCGTTCACGTATAAAAAAATAATAAGCGTGAATCAAAAATTTAAAAACACATGTAAAAATATATTGCATAAACTGAAAAAAAAAAAGCAAAATGATCAGAATAGCAAACAACGTGGTCACGGATCAAAATATAATAAGCGTGAATCAAGAAATAACAAGCATGAATAAAAACTTTAAACACATTAAAAGTTATTTTGCACAAAACTTAAACTTATGGTCATGCTTTCTTAAAAAGTATGTTTTCCTTGGTTTTATTACTGTGTACTTTGTGCTTTCTTGCATTTTCTGCTCATATTTTACTCTTTTGTACGCTTGTGCTGTTTTTCTCTTCGCTCTTCTTTCTATGTTCTGCGCTTGCTTTCCCAAATGTTGCAGTTCGAGTTTCATGTAAATTAGGGCGGGCTTAAGCGTCACCATTGGTCCACTAGTTCTAGATTGACAGCTACTCCTCTAGCCAATCAATCGAAGAGGGGAGTTGACGTCACACCAATGCGACTCGTGGCTACTGATGCTTACTTGTTATACAGGAGAAGACGACCAGCATCAACTCAGTTGGCAAAAAATGTCTGTGGCAGGACACCTTTAAACTGCATGTGTGCCTGCAACTCAACCTGTTGCCGGTATATACGTATACCTGGCAATATGGTATCGTTAACTTCATCACCTCCTAACGACGACCTGTTACAGTTATGCCTGTGTGATGATCCATCATTCACCTCTAATGCACTGGACCTGGCACCGCGAGCGTCGATCTTTTCCGAGCAGTAACTTGCCACCATCTACTGGCCGTTTTACTTTCATATTAAATCAATAACAAGGATGGGTAATGTCGGTCCTGGGTGCAGAGTTTAGCTCCTCCAACCCTAATCAAACACACCTGAACCAGCTAATCATCGTCTGTAGGATATTTAAGACAGGTGAGGTTTTTAATCGGAGTTGACGCTAAACTCTGCAGGACATGCAGCGGCACTCTAGAAACAACGTTACCTATCGCTGATGGAGATGTTGCTGTATTCAAATTGTAAGCTATATTTAAAACATTAATCCTAAAGTAATATGCAATTATGTAGCTATGTAAGTAAACACAATACGTTTGTAATAAATCACTGTATTAAATTCAACTGTTTCTGTATCTTCTCTGTAACACAATCATTTTCAATAATCTGGTCAAATTTGGCGAGGTTAATAAAAAAAGGTAGGCAATGCGTAGCGGTGACAGGTCAAAGTCCTAAAGTCTTCAGACAATGGCCGTTTTAGTTTTTGCAACGTTTCATAACTGCAGGGTGTTTTACTTACAGCAGCCTTATTGACATCATGAGCCAAGTAATATTGTTTAACACCAATTACAAGTGTGCACATTAACATTCTCATGTATCTCAAAAAAGATGAATTTAATTATTTATGTCCAGAGTTCAGATAGCTTTAGCCGTCTTCCCCTGGAAGCAGTGCTTCTTTGTTGTTATATTTACTCAGAATGAAGTGCATCACGGGGCGCGCACCACCCACTGAAGTGTGCGGTGACTTAATCACGCTGGTATGCCAAGCGAAAATAATTAATTTAATAAATGCACATAACAAAGCACAAATAAGAAATTGAACTGTATATAAAAGTATTAGAAAAATAACATTTTAGTATATTATAATGGAATTGAAGAAATTGTACAAACATAAACCGCTTGTACTCCTACATAAGCATCAGTAGCCACAAGTCGCATTGGTGTGATGTCAACTCCCCTCTTCGATTGATTGGCTAGAGGAGTAGCTGTCAATCTAGAACTAGTGGACCAATGGTGACGCTTAAGCCCGCCCTAATTTACATGAAACTCGAACTGCAACATTTGGGAAAGCAAGCGCAGAACATAGAAAGAAGAGCGAAGAGAAAAACAGCACAAGCGTACAAAAGAGTAAAATATGAGCAGAAAATGCAAGAAAGCACAAAGTACACAGTAATAAAACCAAGGAAAAACATACTTTTTAAGAAAGCATGACCATAAGTTTAAGTTTTGTGCAAAATAACTTTTAATGTGTTTAAAGTTTTTATTCATGCTTGTTATTTCTTGATTCACGCTTATTATATTTTGATCCGTGACCACGTTGTTTGCTATTCTGATCATTTTGCTTTTTTTTTTTTCAGTTTATGCAATATATTTTTACATGTGTTTTTAAATTTTTGATTCACGCTTATTATTTTTTTATACGTGACCGCTATATATTTGGCGGGAATTTGATCCCATATGAGACGTCCGCAAAAAATAAAGTGCATCCATTTTTCCCTGACGACTGGATCTTTCGCAGCGTATTCAAAGATGTTGTTTGTCCACAGCAGGAACAGCACATCTGCGGCGTCGTAATCTCCCTCTTCACAGACCCACTCGCTGTCCGTCGACTGAACACTTGAGGCGCGAGGCGCGCGGCGCGCGGGCGCGACAATGATACGAAATGAGCGTAGTTGCCTTGCGCTTTAAGCGTAACTGTCTTCTGCTGGAGGCGGTCATTATGCAAACGCTGGTACGTCACTTCGTACCGTGACGTCACTTCTTACCATGAATCCAGAACGAGCTGTATTTAGAGCTTGATTAAATAAATGATTCGTTTATAATGGGGAGGACGTCTTAAGCTATGAAACTTGCAGGACGTTTTAATGGTACAAAGACCTCTTATATACCAAAAGATCAAGGCAAATTTGGTTTCTCATGTCATGACCCCTTTAATAATACTCCAATGTTGTATAACAATTAATGCCGGGCAAAATATTTTTATACCTGCCAACATATGACTACATGTACAACGTCTTAGCAACATTGATTCTGCAATTCATTTAATTGACTTTTTCAAATATTTACAACCACGGCTGTTTTATTCTGGGCGCTCGGCTCAGACCCTTTTACCAGAATGAAGCCGATTTCAACGGTTACTGCAGCAAGCGTCAGCACGCATGCTCCGCTAATCACTGGAGTGACGTGTGCACAACTTTGGGTGAAATAAAACTTAACGCCTGACTTGGAATCATCCCTTTTCGATCCTGCACCATTACGGTGAACTTGAGGTAAGTGTGTTCAATTTCAAGCATCAACATTTTTTTTTTAAAGGGCACCTATTATGACATTTAAAATGTTCCTAATGTTGTTTAGGGAGTCCCCAACAAACAGTTTTGCATGCATGCAATGACAAAAAACACTTTTGTTTTCGTATAATATGCATTTATTTTTACCTGATTTGCTCACCGACTCCCAAATGATTCGTTCAACGACTCATTTTTCAAACCCCTCCTTTGCGCGACGCTAATCTGCGTTGATTGGTCAGATGACCCAGCAGTGTTTACAGAGATAATACTTATTTTTTAACACGGAGTACAATGATGCTTTTATCAATTAAATTGTATTATAATAATGATTATATTCCACTGCTTTATAGTTTGTAGTAAAAAACGAAAAATAAGATAAATAATTTAATGTTATGTTAGCGAGCATAGCCCAGAGTTCATATTGTAAAAGCACAATCAGTCTTTGTTTGCGTTAGCCCGATGCATAAACATAACGTTTTTACAAAAATAAAATAAATAAAAAATTGCAGTTACGTTACTACAAGGTATTACTCTATTCTTTAAGACAACTCCGAAAACAACGACAAAACACTTCACATATCTCAATACAATTGTCATTGAAGACCTAGAAGCTAAACGGTGCTTACACAACAAACTAAATAATAATTAAGCATGCTACATAAAATATAAAAGCAAAAATTATTAATAACACTTACAGGTTGTGATACGGAGGAGGAAGCTGATGCAAATACACTTGGAACTGAACCTTCCTTCAATATCAGCCGGCTCGCGAATCCAAGTTTGATTGCATTTAAAAAAGCAATCGTCTTCAAAATGACGCGAACAAAGCTCAAGGCTCGGACTATACTTCTGTGGTATAGTGAATTGTAGCCACTTAGTCTTCAAATGCTCCTCCTTGGGCAGATGAAAAAGTTGTCTTTTGAGTTGCACTTCAGAACACAGCGTCTCGTCGCCATGATATTTTCCCTGCTGGCCTTGGAGCGCAATAAGTGGGCGTATCCTATTCAAATAACTCGACAAGTTGACGTCATCTAGTCAGAGAAAAAGCTTCGGTCTTCTAACGATTCATAAAAATGACTCAGAGTCGACTCTCACTTTTGAAAGACAATAACTTTATATACGGTGCACTTTCATATTTCAAACTTTGCAGGATGTTTTTGTTCACTTAGATCTATGTTACACACTACATGAAAGGTAAATTTCAAAATTCCATAATAGGTGCCCTTTAAATTTTTTATTTATTTAATGCTTTATTTCGAACATAAACATAAAACAAGTAACAAAAAAAAGTAAATTGAAAAATCAAAAAAACAAACAAACCCAAAAAATTTATGTTAATAATATGAAACCAACATGTCCGAAAAGGAGTAGGATGAAGCATAAGCTTATTAAAACCTACCCCTTCTCCACTATTCAATAAACAATCAGTTTTCCATAATAAACATAATTACATAATGCCCATCTACAAAAAATAGAAAATAAATAAATTAAGAAAAAACACATACATAAATTATTTACAAAAACACCCGATTGCTAACTCACTTCCTCCTCCCTGTACCTTGTGAAAACCATGTGTTTGTACTGCTTCTTAAACTGGGTCATGCTTGGACATCGCTTAAAGGGGAGATGAAACATCCATGTTTTGGCACTGGTAGTAGCTACATATATTACAAAAATCACCTTGCCTAATTTGTTTTTTTTTTAAAGTTGTTAAAACCACATATATGACAAATTATTTTCGTGATTTCTAGCTAGCTTTCTAGATAGCGAGTCGCCATTTTGAAGTGACGTCACAGCCTACGTAACGGGGTTGGTTGGGTCCAGTGGTTAGTGAAGAGAATGCAGCATTTCTTTACCTGACTGAGTGCGCGTTTGATTTAAAATGGAGGAAGACGAACTTGAAAGACCTGTTGAGCCCGTGTGTCCCATTGCCTATGCATTTGAGCCGATACGGCATTAGAACCGAGCAGTGGTACGTCGGTATGTCGAACAGCCGGTGGTGGTTTGGGGAGAAGAGCGGGTTGGGAACGCTACCTGGTGTCAGTGTGGCTGCTGTACTGCGATGCCCACCGTTTCAGAGTCTATCTGCTGTCAAGAGGCTGATCTTGACCATGTATTGCGTGGTCAATCTTGCATCACCATGGCGTGCACATTTACTATGCTGTGCCGGGAGGTAGACGTGTTGGAAGTGGCAATGCTCTCCCTGAAGGATGTCCGAGCGGAGACACTGGAGCGTCCCGTGTTGTGCCAGAACTAGCTCAAAGTTCAGTTCACACAGATGATAATGAACTAGTTCATGTTCATAGTTCTTTTTTTTTTTTTTTATGAAGTTCACATATCTAAAAATGAACTAGTTCACGTTCATTTGTTAAATTATTTTAACAAAGATGTAGGCTATTATTAATAATAATGTTATTTCAACACAATATCTCGTTATTTCGAAATAATATGTGTGCGTGCATCTGTAAATCCGGTGACACGTGTATTGATTTTTATTAATAAACAAGTGTTTTCTCTAAAAGTGTCGACTCGGCTGCAAAGATGAAGTTTTTACATAATCAGAGAGTAGCCTTTTTCGTTTGGAATTATTTCGTTTAAAGACATTTCAAGCTTCGTGTATTTAATGTATTTGTCGTGTCTGTGTGAGGCATACACTGAGTTTCGTTAAGTTAGGATGTGCTCTAGTTCACGTGCAATGCAAGTGAGCGCGCGGGCGCCTCCGATATATTTGTTTCGTCGGCCTATTCATTAAATACAGGCAATTGGTTGATGAAAAATTTATTAAAATTAAGATACAATTTTATACAAAACGAAATTCACTTTAAAGAAAGGCTTTCTATAACAACTTCAACGGTCAAAATCATGTCTGACCCCGCTCCATGTCTCATGCGCATCCTATCTCGGTCGTGCTGTTCACTTTTCATAAATCAACATAAATGGAAAAAATAAATAACATTAGGCCTATAATATTTTAACAAATATGAAAGCGCTCTTTTTTAATGGCTAGTATAGTAGGCCTACATACTCTCTTATTTGTACAAATTTCTGCACATTAATTTAATTCTGAATTTTGCACACACAAGTTGAAAGGCATTTGTTCAAATCAAGTTCACGGATAATTGTGCGTGCATTTATTAGCCTAATCATTATGATACTAAAATCCTAAGAATTTATACTAAATCCTAAAAATCAGATGAGCCCATAATATGAACGGTTAAGCATTTTCCTCCCATAGAAAACCATTAGGCTATAAGAACGCTTAATGTGGCTTAATGCAGATTAGAATGTTCCCTTATTTATGTCGAAATAACGAGATATCGATACTAGGCTACTGTGTCCACCGTGGTCTCCTTTTTGATCAGTGGAAACGATTTTTGCTTGTTTGGGATCTGACTGTCCAGCGTATTTGAAAAAGTTAAGCAAACTTTCCTGTCTTTTTGACGTTTTTCCCCTGAGTGAAACCTGACTTTTCAAATGAACCAATACAGACAAACTGTATTGAACATATTCTGTGGCCCTGTGGTTAAAACAACAATCAGCAGACTGTCAAGCTTATTCTGGTTCACTCTATCTCTATCTCTGTCATTCACTGCACACAGAGCCAACCAACCCCGTGACGTCACAGGTTAGAATTCTGCAAAATGGCGGCGCCCTGGCCGCGAAAGTTAAAACGTTTTTTCTTTTTTCTTTTATATCCTTAACATTTTTCACGTTTTCTTATATATTTTTTGATTATAGTGGAAATCCATCTTGTAAATTATGTAAACTTGATTGAGTGCTTCATCTCCCCTTTAAGCTCCACACCCAAACTGTTCCACAACCTCACTCCACAAACAGAAACACAAAAACCTTTTATAGTTGTACGTGCCCGCTGATGTTTTAAATTAAACTCCCCTCTCAAGTTATAACCCCCCTCTCTGTTAAAAAACTATTTTTGAATATTTCCAGGAAGTTTATTGTGTATTGCTTTGTACATGATTTGTGCTGTTTGAAAATGAACCAGGTCAATTCATTTTAATGTTTTTGATTTTAAGAAAAGTAAATTTGTGTGTTCTCTGTAACCAGTATTATGTATTATTCTTATGGCTCTTTTCTGCAATATAAATAGTGATTGTATTGAACATTTATAAGTATTGCCCCATACCTCTGCACAATACTGTAAATATGGCAAAATTAATGAACAGTAGAGAATGTGGAGTGATTTGTGGTCCAGAATGTGTCTTGCTTTACTAAGAACAAAAATAATCCTTGACATTTTGCTGTGAACATATTTTATATGTGACTTCCAGTTTAATTTATCATCAATTATTACCCCAAGAAACTTATTTTCATTTACTCTTTCAATGCCCACCCCATCTATTTGTATCTGTACCTGTGTATTCTTATTACAATTACTGAATAATATGAATTTAGTTTTACTTAAGTTTACTGATAATTTGTTTCTATCAAACCACATTTTTATTTTGCATATTTCAGTACTAATCCTCCCCAGTAGTTCATGCAAATCTCCCCCAGAACCGAAAATACTAGTGTCATCTGCAAATAATACTAGTTTTAATGTTTTTGAGATGTTGCATTTATCATTAATATATAATAAGAACAATTTTGGACCTAATACTGACCCCTGGGGGGACACCACAAACAATGTCCAAGCATGATGATGAATATTCACCCAACTTCACAAATTGTTTTCTGTTGCTTAAATAACTTCTCACCCAGTGCAATACTAATCCCCTGATCCCATACCGTTCCAGTTTATTGATTAATATTTCGTGATTGATTGTGTCAAAAGCTTTTTTAAGATCAATGAATATTCCAATTGAATGCAGTCTTTTGTCTATTGCTTCTGTGATCATCTGAACTGATTCAGTTAGTGCCAGTGATGTTGTATTGTTTGCTCTAAATCCATATTGACTGTCAGGAAGTAAATTTGTATTTGTTTATGAAATTTTCTAATCGGTTATTGAATAGTTTTTCTAATATTTTTGAAAATTGTGAAAGTAAAGTGGTGTCTATCCCCAGTTTTATACAGTGGCACAACTTTTGCTATTTTCATTTTATTAGGAAATGTACCACTTTGGAATGATAAGTTACAGATGTATGTAAGTGGTTTTGAAATCCCATCAATTACTTTTTTTACAACTATCATATCAATTTCATTTGAATCGGTAGATGTTTTACCTTTACAGTTATTTACAATATGTATTATTTCTTTTTCTTCAACTGCTGTAAGAAACATTGAACACGGATTTCTCACTATGAGATTATCCTCCCAATCCCTGGATGACAGTGAATCAGGAATTTTTTCTGCTAGGTTTGGTCCAACATTTACAAAAAAATTATTAAAGCTATTTACCACATCATCCATATTATCTTTTTTCATATCGTTATCAATAAAATATTGAGGGTAGCTCTTTTGTTTCAAACCATTTTTAATAATGCTGTTCAATATGTTCCATGTTCCTTTAAAGCTACACTGTGGGATTTTTACCCCCATCTAGCGGTGAAAAGGTATATGACCATCCAGTGAATATTAGTTTCTGTTCCTCTCAATTCCGATTTCGTTTAAACTCCTACGGTGGCCAATGTAGTCCAAGATTAACATGGCTTCCAGTTCGACCTCGTCCATGAGTATTCCTTCAAGTGATGAGGTTACTTTAGAAAACTATTATAATTTGCAGTAATTTAATTTGTCAGTTAACATATAGGTTATGACATCTATGTAAAATGAATAATAGTTTTGCATGTTTCATTGATACAATGTAATTTGGCCCTAATGAACAGGGAATCTAGCATCAAATAAAGAAAAACTATTGAGCCCCAGTGAGCAGCATAGATGACTTTGTCAAGGAAATAAGAAGGGCATCGGTGGTGAGGTGTTGGAGAAAGCCTTGAAGCAGACTCATCTTTGACACCAAAATGATGATCATGTGAATTTGTTACTGTATTGACTGGACTCTCACATTTTCCAGATGCTTTATTGCTTCACATCCGTTTACAAGCAACATAAAGCAACGGCGCCCTCTGTTGGCTAACTGTTACTATAATCTGTATCAGTACTGTTACAATTTATCAAACATTGTGAAACATGTGAACGCTTGAATAAAGAGATATCTTAATCTAGATTAAATAGATTTACCCCCAAAAGATTAGAAATATCTCCTTTCCTGACAAAGTAAAAGGAAGTGTTCTTAATACAAGAATAGTCAAGAATATAGCAAATGTACATATGTTCTTCTTTGTGAGTAAACTAATTCTGAACAAACACATTTGTTTTTCAGGCAGTTATTCGGGATAAATCCAGGAAAAGGCACCTAGGCTGGAGGAGTCCTATCAAAGCGGACGGGGAAGGTCGTCCAGAAAAACAAACAGTGAACCCTCGTGTCTCCAGTCTGGTTAAAATAATTTATGGATTTTGAGTGGGACTCTATATAAGTATCACACACACACACACACACACACACACACACACACACACTCACACACACACACACACACACACACACACACACACACACACACACACACACACATACTGGTTTTTGTGAATTACCAGGACACTGCAGCCCAAACAGGTGTGTTGGTGTATTAGGGGGACACCCCTTTCCACTTGCTGTACAGAGATGTGGTGAAGATCAAAAAATCTATTTTGACCCATACAACACAGATTTCACTTTAGAGTTTGTTTACACAAAACACAATCTATAATGTAACAACCTGAAAATATACACAATTATGAGGACAATTTATAATTTGATACACAAGCCCCACCTATGACACAAAACGTTATTATAAGGACTAAAGTGATTTCTGAGGACACTAGATATACAACACACAAAAGTGTAATTTGAGTGTATTAAAGGGACATACCTGATATATGAGGACTAATGGCTTAACACATACACAATAGTAAAGACTGTGTATTAAAGGGACATATCTGATATATGAGGACTAATGGCTTAACACATACACAATAGTAAAGACTGTGTATTAAAGGGACATACCTGATATATGAGGACTAATGGCTTAACACATACACAATAGTAAAGACTGTGTATTAAAGGGACATATCTGATATATGAGGACTAATGGCTTAACACATACACAATAGTAAAGACTGTGTATTAAAGGGACATATCTGATATATGAGGACTAATGGCTTAACACATACACAATAGTAAAGACTGTGTATTAAAGGGACATACCTGATATATGAGGACTAATGGCTTAACACATACACAATAGTAAAGACTGTGTATTAAAGGGACATATCTGATATATGAGGACTAATGGCTTAACACATACACAATAGTAAAGACTGTGTATTAAAGGGACATACCTGATATATGAGGACTAATGGCTTAACACATACACAATAGTAAAGACTGTGTATTAAAGGGACATATCTGATATATAAGGACTAATGGCTTAACACATACACAATAGTACTGTGTATTAAAGGGACATACCTGATATATGAGGACTAATGGCTTAACACATACACAATAGTAAAGACTGTGTATTAAAGGGACATATCTGATATATGAGGACTAATGGCTTAACACATACACAATAGTACTGTGTATTAAAGGGACATACCTGATATATAAGGACTAATGGCTTAACACATACACAATAGTACTGTGTATTAAAGGGACATATCTGATATATAAGGACTAATGGCTTAACACATACACAATAGTACTGTGTATTAAAGGGACATACCTGATATATGAGGACTAATGGCTTAACACATACACAATAGTAAAGACTGTGTATTAAAGGGACATATCTGATATATGAGGACTAATGGCTTAACACATACACAATAGTACTGTGTATTAAAGGGACATACCTGATATATAAGGACTAATGGCTTAACACATACACAATAGTACTGTGTATTAAAGGGACATATCTGATATATAAGGACTAATGGCTTAACACATACACAATAGTACTGTGTATTAAAGGGACATATCTGATATATGAGGACTAATGGCTTAACACATACACAATAGTAAAGACTGTGTATTAAAGGGACATACCTGATATATGAGGACTAATGGCTTAACACATACACAATAGTAAAGACTGTGTATTAAAGGGACATATCTGATATATGAGGACTAATGGCTTAACACATACACAATAGTAAAGACTGTGTATTAAAGGGACATACCTGATATATGAGGACTAATGGCTTAACACATACACAATAGTAAAGACTGTGTATTAAAGGGACATATCTGATATATGAGGACTAATGGTTTAACACATACACAATAGTACTGTGTATTAAAGGGACATACCTGATATTTGAGGACCAATGATCAGACTCAGAACATGGTGCACGCATTGTGCAAGTATGTAAAATATTTTTGTATAGTGCTGTAAATATGCTACCTTACCTTTTATAGTGTGTATTCAAGGATGTACTATTTGGGAGTGACATAAGGGATTGTCTGTCTGTCTGTCTATCTATCTATACACATAATGTAAATCTAGCCGGTTGTTTGCAGAAAAACCCAGAGTGGGTGATCATATTTAAGCGAAGAAACAACATTCAAACAAGCGGTGCAGACATAACAGTATGCACATTCTGTGAACAAAGAGCAAAGTTTATTTTGTTCTTGTTTACAGCAAAATTACTGTAGTTGCCCTTAATATTTTACATCACAAGATCATTTTGTGTATCAAGAAACATCCTGTGTGTACTGTGTGTAATGAAAAAACAAACGCTCTTACTGTAAGTGTAAAGAGAACAACTTAAATATTTTAACTGTTCCTAAGCATAACAGCTAAACTAAACATTGCTGAAAGCATACTGAATCCATGAACAAACTTTAACAGCAGAAGAATATTCTGCTTACATATAAACAAAAAGTAAAAAACAAAAACACCTAATGAGACTGTTTCTTTTTTAGGGTTAAGCCGCGATTCCTGACAAAATCCCTAATGTTTTGGAGCGTGCGAGTAGCCAAAGCTGGATGCTCAGCATTCTTGCACTGCTGGCATTCAATTTTAGTGGCGAGTTTACCCCTTGCTATGTGGTCGCGGAAATGCCTCTGTACTGCTGCAATTTCAGTTGGAGACCAGGCTTGTTTCTGCTTCCTTTTAGCATCATCCAGATTTTTTTCAGCAGAATTTTCATGATTCCCTACAAAAGAGGAAAACAGGTTCCTGAACCCTGGGTTGAACACTATGATGGCCAGAGCTCCTCTCCCTCTTCTCCCAACCAGCCACACTCTTACCAACCCTTGTCTTTAGTCAAGTCTTGTTGTATAGGTCACTAATCCGTAAGAGTAAAATTGGTTTTAACTGTTGGCCCAATGTTACATTCCTCATACATCAAATATCAAATTGTAAATAAAAGAATAAAATTAAAGACCTGACTACATGGTTGCTTATTTCCTAATATAGATTTAGGCCTGTCACTAGGGATGCAACGATAAACTGATTTCACTATTAACCGTGCTTTAATTCGTCACGGTTAATTAATCGTTAAGGCTTCTCAACACAGCGTTTCTTCTGCACGGAATAAAACTGCTGCAACTAAAAGTTTTTCCAACTGTGCGCTAGCTTAAAGTTCAGAGGTCAAGACTGAGCACTGAGAATGTGAACATGCTTACATTTCTGCACTATAATATGAACAGAAAGGACTGAAGATAAGTGTGCAATTTGAGGGCCATGTTGTATGTGGGTCCTGCAGCTTTTGACTCCTTGTTTTGTTCCAAAAGGATATGTATAGCTTGCTAATATTCAATACCAGAGATGTGTTTCTTTTTATTTATTTTCACTGTACTGCATTATTCATTTTCAAAAGGAGGCTATATTGTTAAGTCAAAAGCCAGTTAGAGCTTTTTTATTTTCAATGTTTCTACTCGGGTCCAAAAAAAATGAAAATACCAAAAATATTTGTAATATAGTTGATCACAACTTAAAGTGCATTTAACTACATTTGTCCTCTTTAATAGGGAAATACTTAGCTAATATTTAGCTAAGATTTTATATAGACAAATACTATTATTTTTTATTCTTATTTTTATTTATTTATTTATTCATTATTCTGTTATATATTTTCAGTGTAAAATTATTACAGGAAATGGACTATTATTTGTTTTAACTAATAGTGTTTTGAAATGAATTAATGAATAATAATTACTGTGATAACTGTGAAACCGTGATTATTCCTCAGACTATAATCGTACAGCCAAAATCTATAATCGCTGCATCCCACCCTGTCACGATAATCAATATATCGACTTATCGCACAATAAATGTACATGATCTCAATTTTTGCCAATGCAATACATCACCATTTATATTTACATAAAAAACACAATAACATAAAACATAACATAAAACATAAAAAAAGGAAAAATCTGTAGATGGAAAAATCTCCATAAAAGTTCTTCGTCCATTTGTCTTTTTTCTCTATGTAAGAAAATGATTTTTTTGATGATCTAAATCATTTATGAATTAAATGTTTGTTTATTAATAGAAAGTGTGTGGCCTTCCTGCATTATTATGCTGTTATATTATTATTTTACATTCACTGGCATAAAATGGTCTTAAAATGACAATAATATCACTTATCACAATTATTTTAAGGGGCAATATATCGACCAACAAAAAGTTATCATGACAGGCCAATATAGATAAGTAGTTCTCATTATACTAGTAGTATTCTCATCATACCTTGAGATGAGCCTCCAAAGGAAGTCTCAATATCTGTGAATAGACAAATAAAACACTATAACAAACAGTAGTATTGCTTGGTCTGCATGAATTGAATCAAACCTTAATGGATATGCTGGCTGAGTGAGGTAGATGCTCATACCATCTGAGGTGCCTGTAGGGTTCACAACAGGCCGCCTAGCTTTCTTCATTCCTGTGGTATGAATAGAATGGCTCAGAATAAAGGTTCTGATGGAACATACTCAAACATTTCATAAATTATTCTACACATTTAAGTGGAAACTGTAAATCTCTAGCAAAAAATCCTCCTTTACTATAAAACCAGCTAAAATGATTGATCTAGAGAATTCCCTAGTACAGTGTTCTTTCTTTATATGATTGTGTGCTTTTACCAGGTTGTTCATGCTCCTCCCTCCTGCTGTGATATTTGTCCTTCATGCAATGATCTTAAAAAAAAAAAAATAAAACACATATTCAAAACATGGTAACACTTTATGGCAAGTGTGAATCTCATGAATTATCAGGAACTAACACAAGCTCAAAGTCTTTCATTCATGACTTCATGGATGAAAACACCTTAAGGCTATGTTCACACTTAGCGTCTTTTTTCGAACTACCAGCGTCTGTTCTACATTATAACCCTATGGAGTAAACCGTTTTTTCAAAAAAGTCCTGAGCGCTTTTTTAGACGCCACCGCCGGCGTCTTTTTCTGCAGCTCAGAGCGTCTTTTTAAGTTGAAAAAAAGTTCAACTTTTATGAAAAGAACGCCCTACGTCAAGCGCCTTTTTGACAGCTGACCAATGACAAGCGAGTAGTGAGACCTGTCGTTTCCATAACAACAAGAAAAAATGGAGACGGTGCCGGTAGATAAACGTATCGTCCTTGTTTCGGAGCACAAGGAGCTCCATACAGTTTCCTTTCCCGTATAATGTCGTGCACCCACAAACGTCTTTGTGAACCGACATTCTCCTCCCCGGTAACTTCAAAAGCCAACGCAAGAGCCAACTTTCTCTTTCTCAACATTTTTTGCATCACACAGCACTAGGCTACTGTTGCAGCTGTTGTTATAGCAACAAAAGACGCGCTCGGCTGCTATTTGTAACCGAACGCTGCCAGCGTTTTCTTTTTTGCTAAAAAAACGGCATTGTCAACTTTTTCTTGTCAAAAAAGACACTAAGTGTGAACATAGCCTAAGACATTAAGACAAGTACATCATCATGATTTATGTTTATTATGCATGATCATGATGTTTTCATTGTTCACAAAAAACAAGGTATTTACTATACATTGTAGATAAACCTATAGTCATGGCACATGATTCAAAATACAAAAAAAACATTTTGTGCATGTAAGACTACTTGAATTATTAAAAGGAATATAGAAAAATAATAAATATTACCTCATGCATGCATACAGGCTAGAAGAGTATATCAATTAATGTCAGAACTCATGTTTTTCATTAAAGATGAGGTATCAAGCATGTTCATGTCTTCTTCATAGTAGCCTGTAGGAATATGGACAGAGCGCAACACTGGCCAATCACAGCACAGTGTGCAAAATTTGTTGACATCTTAAACCATTCATCACCACAGGCACTCACAAATCAGGCAACCAACTGGATCTGGTTTACACACGCAACTGCATCACAGACAACATCTTGGTGAGACCTCTCCATGTTTCAGATCATTTCCTCATCACTTTCAGTCTACAACTCTCTGCCCCTGCACCACCAACCCCACCACCAGTCACTTTCAGGCGAAACCTGCGCTCACTTTCTCTCGCCCATCTTTCATCTGCCGTGTCATTTTCTCTTCCCTCACCCCCACAATTCTCATCTCTGGATGTTAATACCGCAACGGATACCTTCTGCTCCACTCTAACCTCTTCTCTAGACAATATCTGCCCTCTTTCCTCCAGGCCAGCACGCGCTACTCCCTCTAACCCCTGGTTGTCTGAGGTTCTTCGTGAACACCGGACCGAACTCAGGGCAGCAGAGAGGAAATGGCGCAAATCAAAAGACACATCTGACCTGAGTATGTATCAATCTCTCCTCTCTTCCTTTTCCGTTGATGTTCATGCTGCAAAATCTTCCTACTTCCACAACAAGATCAACAGCTCCTCCAACACACGATCACTCTTCAAGACATTCAACTCTCTCCTCTGTCCTCCTCCACCACCACCACCCACCTCCTCTTTAACTGCTGACGATTTTGCGAACTTCTTCACCAACAAGACAACAACTATCAGCAGTCAGTTCTCAGCTCCTCACACACAGGAGCACAGACCGACCCCTTCCACAGCCAATCACCCTCTCTCCTCCTTCTCTCCGCTAACCGAGGAAAAAGTATCTACACTTCTCCTCTCCAGTCATCCTACCACCTGCCCTCTTGACCCCATCCCCTCACACCTTCTACAAGCCATATCTCACACACTTCTACCAGCTCTCACACACATCATCAACTCATCCCTCCATACTGGCACTTTTCCTACTGCATTCAAGCAGGCTCTGGTAACTCAACTGCTGAAAAAATCAAAACTTAACACATCACTTGTAGAGAACTACAGACCTACCTCTCTACTTTTCCTTTCAAATTACTAAATGTAAATGTAAATCCAAATACAGTAGTCTTACATCCAAATACAGACTGTATATGTCACTCATTGTTTACACAGTGCAGAGATTGTGAATACAACGGCTAAACAAAATTCGGTTGCAACAATCAGGATAAGCACAAGTAATTACCATTCTGATTAGCTGTAGTGACCACAATCACTCTGCACTGTATAAACAAATAAGTGACCTATACACAAGATAGAATACGACTATGCCAGAGCATGTATTTGGTTTAGTCTGTGCATGTTTGGGACCCATTGACTGCCATTATATCCCAGATGACACACGCAAGTCTGCAAGATGTCTGTTAAAGATCTCTTGATCTGGAAACATCCGCTGTCTAAAAACTTTCTTTCAGATGTCAGTTTTACATACATTCTAAATTATAAACATCTTAAAGACATCTAACAGACGTCTATGTGACATCTAAAAAGAGACAAATAACCTAAATAACCTAAATAATACATCTTGCAGATGTAAATGCAGACGTCAAATAGACATCTTCTAGATGTACGTGCGCTATCAGGGATATGACTGAAAGACTGCAGCGGTTTGAGTTAAAAATCTTTGAGTTCTACTGAAGAAACAAAGTCATCTACATCACTGACTCCTAGGGATTAGCAGTTGAACCTCACATTTTCATTTCTGGGTGAACTATCGCTTTAATAACACACTGTTTATCAGTATTTCCAGAAGACCAAGTTACCACTTTACTTGAGGGTTCACACACGATGAGGTCATAAGAAATTAATGCTTAGTTAATGATGACTACTGTATTTGGATGTCAACAGAATTCACATACTCTGTGCTGTGATTGGCCAGTGTTGGGGGTCTGTCCATTTACATGCAGGCTGCTATGAAGAAGACATACTGTATACGTGCTTGATAACTCATCATAATTAATGAAAAACATTAGTTCTCACATTAATTATTGTAACTGATATACTGTTCTAACCTGTATGCATGCATGAGGCAATGCAGATTTTTGTATATATTATTATAATAATTCAAGTAATCTTATTTGAGAAAAAAAATGTTTTAGTACATGTACCAAAAGCATAGCTTTATCCATAATGGATATTAAAAATCTTGTTTTCTGTGAAAAAGAAAACATCAAGATCATGCATAATAACCTATTAATCATGATGATGTATTCATCTTAGTGAATGTCTTAAGGTGTTTTTCATCTATGAGGTCATGAATAAAAGATTTTGAACTCATGCTAGTTCCTGATAATTGAGATATTAATGGATGAAGTAATTCATAATTCTTCATTAATTTATGCATTAATTCATGGTAATTCATGTACCCCTACTGTAAAGTGCTCCCCAAAAACTTGCATCATTTACACAATGTTATAATTTAAGCAATCAAAAGCAACCTAAACTGCATTTTAAACATTTCTAACAGTCATTTTGGTTTCAAAAGTATATATACACATGTGGGTTTGAAGTTAAAAAAGTTTTAGTATTGTCATACCTTTAGATGGGCCTCCTAAGGCAGGATCAGTATCTGTGAATAGAAAAATTAAATACTATAACAAACAGCAGCGGCGCTTGGTCTATATGAATTATGCTTCTGTGACATCTCTGAACTACTGTATAATGTTTTGGTGCATCATATGGTGCACTTCTTACACTGACTTTACTGATTTGATGTTTGTATGTTTATGTGCTTTTACCTGTTTCTGTTTGTGTCTGTGGATGCGCCTCCTCAGCATCACTGTCTTCACTATTTTCCGAATCAGAAAAGTCTAACTTGTCTAAAAAAAAAATTGAGTATCAAGTAAGCTTAACATTGCTAATGTTAGAGTAAAAATAGAAGACATAGTGATAACTCTAATATCTGGTGAACATTACATTAAGATCTACGTTAGGGATTATCTTTAGGATATGAATATACTTAGTTAACTTCAAAATGTCATTTGTAACAACTTTAGTAGCATTACCTTCAATTTCAATTTCTTCTAGGGTTTTGCCGTGGAGATTTGAAAGAGAATCTTTCTCCATAGCGAGGAGTAACTTTGAAATCTTGGCCAGCTGGGTTGTAGCCTCCGGAAGGTCGATAAAATTCTCTGTGGACACGAATATCGTGGCCCAAGAAGTCCGCAACTTGGTCCAACTCGTGGTTTTTCAGGTTAAGCACCTGCGACAAAGTTGCCACATGTTTGCGCAGTTGGGTCGACCGGAGGAGTTCCGGGTTTTGTGCACCACACTCGTGTGCATAGATCCTCAGACAGTCTTGTCCTCTATAACAACTCAAACAGCTTGGTCGAGCAAACAGGAATTGGTTTTCCTCAGGGACTCCACATTCCCTTCTTTTGCTTATGAGGAGGGTTAAGGCATCAACCATCTCTGGTGACAGCAAAACTGCCACTTTTCGCCCTCTTTTACCCCTAAGTTCCACCCGACTGAAATGTGTACAAAGTTTTTGTTCAAACTTTGTTAGCCCAACAGCAACATCTTTGTGTAGGGGAGCTGTATCCCTCTCAAGAAAACCTTTGAGTTGCATTTTTGCAACCTCTCCTCCACGTCGCCGGTTGAACACAATTATTTTTGCAAGAGTTGCTTTGCATAGGTCGCCATAGACTTGTGCTGATGGCATCTGTTTCAAGTTCTCAGAACGTAAATCAACAACCTTTTCAAGATGCTGGTGAAGAAGTTGTACATCCTCTGTGAAAGGGAGGGTAGACGGCTTGTTAAAGCGCCCCTCATTCAAGGTGGTCAAAGCTGTGTGGGAAACGAGTTCAGACCATTTAGCATCATACAGCTTTTTGAATGCTTGGGTTGACTTTATCCCCTCACCATCTTCTGCCATTAGAGCTCGGCAATGTACAATGTCACATATCTTATTCAGTGAGTGGCCCAACTTAAGGGCAAGGCTTGGAGTCTGGAATGAGTGTTTTACATCATCAAACCCAGATACCTTTTTGACAGCCTGGATAACCACATTGAAATTTTCAGGTCTCACAGCATCTTCAAGAGTCTGTACAGAAAATTCCTTTCTCAGAATCAGCAGAAGTCTTCCAACTTCCCGGAGCTTCTGTCGAATATAGTCAAATTTAGTGGGATCTTGCCCATGTTTATTGTAAAATGACTGGGCCAGCTGAAGAATACAAAAGTCACTCCGCACAGCAGCAGAGATGTCATCGTCTTTCATTACAGTTAGCAGTTTCCAAACACCTTGTGATATTTGTTGGCAGAGGGCTGCATTAGACATTGTTGCCAAAGACAAGACCCTAGTTCTTCCTGGCTCTGCCTGATCTTCCACTGGTTTGGAAAGACAATTTCTAACGTGTCTCCAGAGATCCCTTCGGAGAAACATTGCATGGCAATACATACAGTGCACGTAATCTTTTGAATCATATCTTTTCTTTGGCTTACGTCGTAGTTTTAACAATCCAGTCCCATTCGCTAAAACATCTGCATTGTGTTCATAGTTTCCTTTGTTCCGCAGTTTGTTCAGAAGTTTTTGACGCTCTTTGGAATGTTTTGGTAGAGCCAAAGCCCGAGCAACATCGACGTTTGAATTCTCATGTACTTTTAAGTGGCGTGTAAATTTTGACTGCGGTTTTCCACAAATGTAGCAGTAATTCTTCTTGCTTACTGAAGAGGATATATTTGAAGATTGTAAAGATGGATCTTCCCCTGTGCCTGTAATATCCTCAACAGTGCTTTCAGTATTGCCATCGCTGTGAACTTTCGATATTTGTACTTGTATGGCTTTCCTACTAGGCATTTCAAGCTGTGCTGTGCAGACTGGAACTTTTGGGAGTGAACCTATGACACTTTCTTGGCATGGTCTGCCATTTTGAATTTCTGCAGTAGATTTGATGCAGAACACTTCAGTATTTTTAATGTTTAAGAGTTTTTCTGGAGACGCTATGCTTACGTCTGAACCTTCTGAGACAGAATTAGGTACATAGTCCTCATCCGACATGTTCTCACTGGAAAATTCTACTTCGGAATCCTGAAATAGTAAACATATCTTTTGTACATACTCAGAAAGTTTAGTTCCAAGGAAGAAAATTGCTGAAAAATAAAACATATCTGACTATTCAATAAATCATACTTACGGATGTTGAGGGGTCAGGTTTGGGCTTCACATTTTTCTCGTAGCAAGTTTTATGCCAGAAGCGGGAACAAACTAGATTGAGCATATAATAAACAAGGTTGGTTTCATTTGAATAAAAGGTGATTCAAGAAAAGATGCTTTAAAAAGTGATAGATAAAGCAGTGATAGATGATCAGTGTGTTTGAAAGTGTGGCTATAAGATGGAAGAGAACAGAGAAAGGAGAAGACTAATATAAATATGAATCGATTACACAATTACACAGGCAGACAGACTGAGCAAGACAGAAAGAAAGAATGAAAAGTTAACTTTTTCAAGCTAATTTAAAGATGCATTTAGAACGTCAAGATTACACAGTTTTAGGGTTTCAATGGTAAAGCATTTTTAAAAGTATTAAAATTGTCTGAACAAAATACTTACCCTTACATCTCACACCAGCCCACTTAAAAGCGGAATAAGGACCAGTACAGCAATCACATTTATTCAAGCTTGATACTACTGTAGATATTATGACATGTTTACAGTTCTGTTGAAAAAAAAAAGTTATAATTGATTAGAGGAAATTATACTGTATTACTATAGTTAGGTGTTAAAGGCACAATAAAATGCATTAATACAATATTTAAATTGGTCTCTGATATCTATACAGAAGGTATGTGGCTTAGGTAAGGGCAAAAATGATTTAGAAACAGTTTTATCTTTCCATATTATTCAACAATGCCAAGGTAAATTTCAAGGTTTTTCATTATATGGCACCTTTAAGACATAGGGCTAAGGTTTGAACAAGTTATTTTAATTTCACAAATAACAAAATGTATATCACAAATGTACTGCACTGTAGTATGACAAAAGCAGTAAGTATGGGGACATGGTGCAGTTTGACAAAACACACACTGAACTTCTACCCATCCCCCACAACATGACAAAAGCAGTAAGTATGGGGACATACGACACACAAACAATGGTGCAGTTTGACAAAACACACACTGAACTTCTACCCATCCCCCACAACATGACAAAAGCAGTAAGTATGGGGACATACGACACACAAACCATGGTGCAGTTTGACAAAACACACACTGAACTTCTACCCATCCCCCACAACATGACAAAAGCAGTAAGTATGGGGACATACGATACACAAACCATGGTGCAGTTTGACAAAACACACCCTGAACTTCTACCCATCCCCCACAACATGACAAAAGCAGTAAGTATGGGGACATACGACACACAAACCATGGTGCAGTTTGACAAAACACACACTGAACTTCTACCCATCCCCCACAACATGACAAAAGCAGTAAGTATGGGGACATACGATACACAAACCATGGTGCAGTTTGACAAAACACACACTGAACTTCTACCCATCCCCCACAACATGACAAAAGCAGTAAGTATGGGGACATACGACGATACACAAACCATGGTGCAGTTTGACAAAACACACACTGAACTTCTACCCATCCCCCACAACATGACAAAAGCAGTAAGTATGGGGACTTACGATACACAAACCATGGTGCAGTTTGACAAAACACACCCTGAACTTCTACCCATCCCCCACAACATGACAAAAGCAGTAAGTATGGGGACATACGACAAAAGCAGTAAGTATGGGGGACATACGATACACAAACCATGGTGCAGTTTGACAAAACACACACTGAACTTCTACCCATCCCCCACAACATGACAAAAGCAGTAAGTATGGGGACATACGACAAAAGCAGTAAGTATGGGGGACATACGATACACAAACCATGGTGCAGTTTGACAAAACACACACTGAACTTCTACCCATCCCCCACAACATGACAAAATGGGGACATACGACAAAAGCAGTAAGTATGGGGGACATACGATACACAAACCATGGTGCAGTTTGACAAAACACACACTGAACTTCTACCCATCCCCCACAACATGACAAAATGGGGACATACGACAAAAGCAGTAAGTATGGGGGACATACGATACACAAACCATGGTGCAGTTTGACAAAACACACACTGAACTTATACCCATCCCCCACAACATGACAAAAGCAGTAAGTATGGGGACTTACGACAAAAGCAGTAAGTATGGGGGACATACGACACACAAACCATTGTGCAGTTTGACAAAACACACCCTGAACTTCTACCCATCCCCCACAAAATGACAAAAGCAGTAAGTATGGGGACATACAACATATGATACACATGCTAGCTCAGAATGAACCATCATCCATATACCATTGTAAATTAAACAATTCCTATGACTGATGATACATGGGGCAACTTTATGAGCAACGTTGCGGGGCAACTTGGGTTAATGTTGGCATCAGTGGGCAACCAGAAGAGACACAGGGCCCATGACTGATTTAAAGTCTGAAAAAATTTTTTTTTACCCATTCTCAGTTGGGAAAGTGCCCAAGCAACATTGTTCAAAAAAAGTTGCCTGGCAAGATTGCTCAAAATGTTGTCCTGTGTATCATCAGCCTATCACTATCTTTTTTAATTCTTTAAGTTTGTAATTAAAAATCACTGTTGTTGCCAACTAAAGAACATTTAAGAAATAAATGCTTATTAAATGCTCATTTTTAATGGAAAGTACATTACCTGTTGAGTGTTGTCATGACATGTCAGCTGAGAATCAGACGTTGTTGAGATCTGAAAAGGTTTGAGTACTGAACATTCAATTTGGATAACACGGCAGTACATGGTGATGCTTTGAGTATCCAAAACAACTAATGTGAAAATGACATAATACAAGTGAATTCTTCGATCAAACAATCAGGGCATGTGAGAATTCATTGCAGCACACAGTCCTAATCGTCTGTAATGCTAAGGTAATGATTCTACATCATCTTACCAAAGTTA
>JARPMJ010009583.1:0-25581 GCA_033366665.1 Phoxinus dragarum
ATCAGAAAGTATGTGGAAAAGCATGCTCGAATGAAGATCGAGAGATTGTTCCATCTTCTCGACAGTCAAACGGTCTTGGGAGCCATTCAAAGAGTCAGTTATGGGTACAAAACCTTCTTTGCAAATAGAGTGGGTGAAATCCAGAAAGCTGGACTAGTGCAAGACTGGTGGTGGATCCGTGGAGATCTAAACATAGCTGACATCATAACGAGAGGGGGCGCTCCTGAAGATTTGAGGGAGAATTCCACATGGCAAAATGGACCAGAGTTCCTGAAGTGGCCAGTGGAGAAGTGGCCTATAAAATCAGCTGGAGAGATTGCAGCTCACGCCAGGGAGAGTGTAAACAAGCTCCAGAGAAAGGCATTCTCAGGTGCATTAACGAGAGCTCAAGCAAGAAGTAGTAGTCGTCAGAGAGAACACCTACGAGGCACTCAGGAAAGTCCAAAGAGTAAGACTCAAGAGGGAGGAATACCTGTGGTAAACCAAACTCTTCTTCTAAGAAGGAAGCCCACTGGCTGGGTTAAAGATCTTGTGGAAGTAAGAAGATCCAGCAGCCTGTCCAAACTGGTGAGAGTTGTTGCCTGGGTTTGTCTTGCTGCCAAGCAGTGGCTAAAGAGGAAGTGCCGGGCCCCTAAACAGTCAAAGTGGGAGGTTAGATCACCCATGCAAGCTGTGCTGACTGTCAAAGAACATGAAGATGCACTTAAAGACATCTTCCTCGCAGCTCAAGAAGGTACAGTTTTTTCAGACACAACTCTAAGCAGACTGGCAGTATACAAAGATGTGAACTCCGGACTGCTAGTTTGCGGGGGCAGAATTCAGACGTTCAACGAAGATAAGACAGCAGTGCCAGTTTTACCATTTGAAGCATGGGTGTCTACACTGCTGGCACAGAAATCCCACAAAGCAAACCACGAGGGAGTGGCAGGAACCCTTCTCCGGATGAGGAAGAAAGCCTGGGTGATAAAAGGCCGTAGACTTGCCAAGAAAATGGTTGACAGCTGTGTGGTCTGCAGAAAAAACAAGGCAAAACAGTGTCAACAAATCATGGCTGACCTGCCTCTAGAGCGAACAGGCCCAGCTGCACCTTTTGAATTCACCACTATGGACCTGTTCGGCCCCTTATGAAGTAAAAGATGAGGTCAAGAAGAGAACTAGACTTAGAGTATGGGGAATAGTCTTTTGTTGCATGGCTTCCCGAGCCATACACACTGAAGTGGTGAGTGACATGTCATTTGAAGGATTCCTGCTAACCTATCAAAGGTTCACTTCACTGAGAGGACACCCCAGGAAACTCTGGTCAGACCCTGGCACTAACTTTGTGGGAGCCAGACCTGCACTGGAGAAGCTTCACAAGTTCCTTAACCGACTTAACATGTCTGAACTTGAAGACACAGCTGCCAAGCATGGTACAGAATGGTCGTGGAAGATCCACCCTGCTGACTCTTCCCCATAGGAATGGTGCAGCAGAGGCAGCTGTCAAAGTAGTGAAGCGGGCGTTAAGCAACCTTGGTGGAGATGGTGTTTTTACATGGGGAGAATTCCAAACTTTTCTCTTCATGGCAGCCAACCTTGCAAATGAGAGGCCCATCGATGCAAGAACTCAAAGCAGAGAAGATTGTGTAGAGTACATCACCCCAAATTCTCTACTTTTAGGACGTGCCAATCCAATGGGAGACCCTGGAGATTTCCAGTTTGATGGCTACCCTTACAAAAGACTTCAACATATTTAAGCAGAATTAAGCAATTTCTGGAAGAAGTGGAGCCAATTGGCTGGACCTAATCTGTTCATAAGAAACAAATGGCACACCAAGGAGTGAAATGTTGCTGTTGGAGATGTGGTCTGGTTAGCTGACCAAAATGCCCTGAAAGGACAGTACAAGCTAGCTAGAGTGGTCAGTGTCAATGCTGACAGCAAAGGCATCGTAAGAGATGTGCTTGTGAAGACTTTTCCCAGCTATCCTGTTCATCACAAAGGCGAACGGCAGAGAAGGGCCCACAAGAGCTAATAGTAAAAGAACCAAGAGGCTCCAAACCAAAATCCCAGCCACAATTCTTCATAGAGATGTCAGACGCCTGGTCATTCTACTTCCCACTGAAGAACAAGCAGAGGTGTGAAGGGCTTGTGTGACCCCTGGTTTTGAGAAAACCAGGAGCTCAAGTGAGAGGTGTTGAGCTGAATCTCAGGAATGAGTCACAAAGAAATACATTTCCCAGAGTGCACCAGCAGCAGCAAACCAGCTGCTTGTCATTGTCACTGATTTGGAGCACCTGTTAAGACATTGGCTGCATTCCAAACCGCATACTCAATGAGTAGGTACTTCTCGCCTACTCTTTTATAAATACTGATGTTTCGAACGTACTGCTTCCTTCACGTAGGCTACTGTTTTCGCCTACTATATAGTAGGAAAGTAGGCATATTGGAACGCACTGAAGTCCGAATCTCGCGATAATTAGTAAGTCACCCAGGTAATTCTCGCCTACTCTTTTGGATTCATACATACTTTTTCGCTCGCCTACTCTTTTTCCCATACTAAATAGGGAAGTATGCGGTTTGGAATGCAGCCATTGAGTTCCTCAGTCATTCAGGCAAACAAACTTCAGAGAGAAGACGCTCCAAGTTCACTCGTAGGTTCAGTCCAAAGACGCCAATGGTTGGTTGAAACATTTATTTATTTTCATGGTGTTTGAAATACTGCTTTATTCCATTTAAAAGGCTTTAGTTAATTCATCATGAATTCATTTAAAAATGTTTAATCAAAATAGTAACTTGTGTTCTCTGTCTTTAAAGGTTTACAACCTAATTCACTGAACAGATAAATCAGCTGACAAAGTCAAAAGAAAAAATAAAAGTGATTTGAGTTGGAAATTTGTCCTTGTGTCCTTTGGATGTTGAACAAGAGGAAGAACTTGACAGTGGTTATAATTTCCGGGGAAAAATTATACATGGACGAAAAAAGGGAAAGAGAGAGACCCCCCCCCCCCCCCCCCATAAAGGCTTGCACTGCATTACTTCTCTATTAAAGAGAAGAGGAAATAAATAGCTTATACAAAAATCCTTCAAAGTTGTAAAACAAAACAATTTTATTATGTAATTACAGGTGGAAATATTTCAAGAAATACGAGGGCCACAGAAACATGGAAACAATACTGTACAAATGCACCCGAGCTTCATAGAAGAAACTTTGGAGTTACTAATATCGCATCTGCTTTATGTTTACGTGTTATTACATGACCTTACAACTCCAAGACAGTTATGCAATGTAGTGATCTGGAGATTGGGTTGATCACAGCAGAGCATTTCCAAGAAATCAAAACTGAAACAATTTTACATCATATTACAAATAAATAAAATGTCTTTCTCTACATAAATTACAATTTAAGTTCCTTACATTGTAATTTAGGTGCAGTCACTTTTTTGTTTGCTCAAATTTAAAAATTTTGTATACCCTTGTTCAGTGTTGGGTGTAACGCGTTACAAAGTAACGCGTTACTGTAATAATATTACTTTTTTCAGTAACTAGTAGTGTAAGGCATTACTCGTCTGAAAATAGTAATATTATTACAGTTTTCCCGAGCTAGTTACTTGCGTTACATTTGCCAGTAGCACCATCACACACAAGGCACACAACACAGAGAACAGAAGGGAAGGGGAGGAGGACGTGAATGTAACAGTGATTGGTCTGGGTTTGGCACGAGGTATCATTTACCATCACCGATTGGTCGACACCCGGCAGTCAGCCGCAGAGCGGCATCCTCAAAGACAGATGGGGGGAAAATGGAAGCGTCAACAACGGCAAGCTGAGGAAGGTTCCCAGCAACAGAAAGCTAGTTTCGACGGGTGGAGATTCAGTAATTATTTTGAATATGTTCAACGGAAGGAAAATAACTTGACGGTGAAGTGCACACTCTGCCCGGGGAGAAAGCTGCTCTCCACCGCTTCCGACAGCACGTACACATCAAGCTCGTTGCGAAGCGACAGAGTGACATGAATGAGCAGCCCCACAAGCAGCAAAAAGTTTAGACTTGTTATCCCATACGGAAATGTAATATATGTACATATATGAAATATACATATATGAAATATATCCACATATATAAAATATATACCATATATATGCCCGTATATAAAACCTATTAGAAAATGGAATAATTGACATATAAAACCAGCCCATATATTTTATGTATGTATAATAGTTTTTTTTTTTTTACATACATGTCACATATATATAATTATCAGTTTTCAAATATAATTTGTGTAGTATTTGTTTTGTTTTTATGAGCTGGTCAAGAAGAGGTAAAATAATACATTTTATTTATAAAAGATTCGAAAATGAAATGTGGATATGTAGACTTGATCTGTAGACTTGAAATAAATAGTTAAATAGTAAATAGTTTGGCATATATAATAATAATTTAACATTTCCGTATGGGATAAATTGACAATCAAATTTATTGATTGTTTGCACCAGACGGTGCTTGTTAAACATTGAGTAAATTAATACTTGTTTTTTGTACTTGATTGCACAAGGATAGTTGTTTGTAGTTATTTGTGCTAGACAGTGCCAGTCTGTTGTTGGCGTAATAAAGACCCTTAAGAACACTCCTCCTTTGTATGTTCTCCCTCCATCTGATGCGTCTCAGGCAATTATAAAGTAATTAAGAAAAAAAATGTAACTAGTAATATAACTAGTAATATAACTAGTTACTTTCTCCAGGGAGTAATAAAGTAATGTAAGGCATTATATTTTTGAGAGTAATATGTAATATGTAATATATTACTTTTTTGAGTAAGACCCTGTACTCTAAAAGGCAAGAAGAATATTGTATAGTGGCTACTAGTGATGCTCCGATTGATCGGCCGATATTGGCTATAAATAGCTTGATCGGCGAACCCCAAAAGCGCCGATCAAAAAAGCCGATCACGTGACGTAAATTACTCGCGCGACTTTTTCCCACCTGCATGCGCGGCGCAGACGTTTATATACTGTCTATGGGCGCAGACCGGAGCTTGCCAGTGGCAACATGAGCACTCTCCCGTCTGGAAGTTTTTTTAAAGTCATTTCAAGAAACGCTGGCCGCAGAAAGTCATTACAAAGTAGCAAAAAAGTAGTCGTAGCCTAAAAAGCGGAACTGTAGGGGTCTCCAACACGGCGCTCGCGAGCTGCCAGTAGCTCGTGGCCTGACTGGAGGTAGCTCGCCAAGAAAGGGCCATTCACATATCGCGTCTTTTGCACGCTCAAGTTTGTTATTTCAAATGTAGGCGTGCGGCGTGCGGCGAGCGCGCTCATTATAGAAGTGATGCGGCCGTTTTTTTCCACGCGCAGCGAGATGAAGAAATATTAACTTCAGAATTCCGCAAAAGCTACTAAAACTTCTTTGTCGTCGTGGAGAGCGCAGTGCATGGTTGCATGGCAACGACAGACGCCACGGGAAAATCAGACCGAATTTTACTATTAATAATAAAAGATAAGTTAATGTGCATTGTAAATGTCAGTAATTTTATCTTTTTTTTACTCATTCTTTTTATAAGAAAATTATTTAAAGGCTTAAATATGAGGTTTATCATTTGGCTTTTTGACAAAACTTTATTTGCACTTAGTAGATAACATGTTGCAAGACACTCTTTTAAAATCTAGCCATAATTGATGTTATTATTTTAATGCTTATGTAAACAAAAAGTGCATATTGATGCTAATTTTATTTGTTATTTGCTGGTTAATGCCTCGTGTAGGTCTTAAATTTCAAACTTTATGATCTTAAAATGTCTTAAACGGTCTTAAATTTGACTTTTTATTTGTTTGAGTTTGAAAGTTTATTTGTCTGATAAACAACCTACTGGTTTTGAGGTGTTTTTCATAATTGGTTGTTCCAGAAAAAAAATAGTTCTTGCCACCTCATAGTTACCGGTAGTTTCATTTCTTTGGTGCAAACTCTGCTAGATTATAGATAAAAGATTCCCATTCCTCTGTCATTCTGTGATCGGCAGAGATCGGCAATCGGCAGATCATGATTTTGGTGATCGGTAATCGGTGATCGGCCCCAAAAATGCTGATCGGAGCATCTCTAGTGGCTACCTTTATTAATTTACAACATTTTGGTATTTTTTAATTATATAAAAAAGGGTAGGCCTATTCTATTTAAGAAAGACAGGCATCATTTAGAGGCCTTATATAAAGGTGTAACTTAATAGCTGCCCATTTATTATAGGGCTTTGCTGATTAGATAATGTTTATAACAGTGCCCTTAAAAGGGAAACAGAACTATTTATTCAGCATTTCTTAGTTAAAAGTATGAACAAACTCAAGTTTTTATCATAAATGTAGTTAACAGGAAATAGGAGTTTGCATTAAAATGTGCAAAATTCTATTTCAGCTCAGCGCAATGCAACCGAGAGGCTGTAAATGTCTCTTTGCTGCAAATCAGCAGTGTTGGGGAAAGTTACTTTCACTTACTACCGAAAGTGAAATGAATAAGCCTCAGCCTGTACAGTAGAGGGTGCAGCTCAGACAGCTGTGAGTTCTAAGCCCGCGATGCGGCTTCTTCTGCTCGTGACAAGCACCCGATGTTTAAAATAAAAAATCTGCAACATCGAGGCTTAGTAGCGTGTTGTGATCCGTGCTGTGGCCAGATGAAAAATAAACTGGCCACATGTTAGACAGGAAGCGCTTAATAAATGACTAAGAAAGGATATGAGCACTTCCTGCTGCAACAATCACAACATCAGCGCCAGAGCTTACCATTTTTTATTTATTTATTTATTTTTCCTGACTTGCATAATGAGTTATCTAAGTCATGGGATAAACCACACACCTTCCTCTAGAGCCCCTCCCTCGGGAGTTTGGCAACAGAGAAATATATCTCGCTCTTTTGATCAGAAGGATGACCTGAGGGCCGTCCTTCAGGCAAGAGGGCTTCAGGAAAGAGGTTCTACCTGAAATAAAAATTAGACCCTTTCCCTCCCACCCCCCGTTGTAGAGCAACTGAGGTTGTTCTCACAGCGGAGCCCTCAGGAAAACTATGTGGTTGCCTGCCGTCCAAGACGCTTCGGGCCACATCAGTTTCCAGCGAACGCATACCGTTGTGTTCGCTCCAAAAAGCTTGAAAAAGGGCATTGACTATGGTTACAAAATCGGTCTCGACTAATCCCTGCCGGTCATCTGCTTCAGGGCGTCGAGAACAATGCTCAAAGAATACCCGAAACCAGCCTCGAGGGGCTGGTTCCCATAATAGATTTTGTTGAAGCGTGTCAAACGCTTACCCAACATATCTGCATGGGTCCTGCGTATAAGCAGGATTGGGTGATGGAACAAAAAGTATACTCTTTACTGGTCAGAGAGGCCATATGATGGGTTCCTCCTCCAGATAGGGAGTCTGGATTTCTCAGCCGGTACTTTATAGTTCCAAAGAAGGATGGAGGGTTCCTGCCGATTTTAGATCTGAGTCACTTAAATCGTTCTCTGAGGAGCTTCAGGTTCAAGATGCTCATCGTGAATCAAATCAGGTCCAAGGACTGGTTTATCACGATAGGTCTAAAAGACGCATACTTCCGTGCTCCATCCTTCCAATACACAGGAGGTTCCTGAGGTTCCCTTTCGGGGGCGAAGCGTACCAAATTCGGGTTCTTCCGTTTGGCCTAGCACTCTCCCCTTGCAAAAGCTCCAAGTGTATGGATGCAGCTCGGGTCCTACTGAGGCTTCAGGTCATCCTTACACTTAATTTAATCGACGACTGGCCCATTCTGGCTCAGTCTCGAGCAATGGCAGTTCGGCATCGAGATGTCGTCCTTGGCCGTATTCCGAGCTTAGGGGTGAGACTCAACACGAAGAAAAGCGTGTTGGTGCCAGCTCAGAAAACTACGTTTCTGGAAGTGGTATGGAACTCAGATACGATGTGGGCACATATGTCTCCCGCGTGTATCGAGTCCATCCGGGCCATGGTGTCCGGGATAAAGCTAGGCCAGGCCATCACTGTAAAGCAATTTCTAAGACTGCTGGGCCTCATGGCAGCTGTGTCCAACATAATACCTTTTGGACCTTCTACACATGAGGCCCCTTCAGTGGTGGCTGATAGCCAAGGGGATTTGCCCAAGGGGGAATCAGTTCCGAACGATCAGGGTTACGCGCGATGCCTTTGTTTCCCTAATTAATATGGAAGAAACCTTGGTTCCTGTCCCAAGGGACAGTGTTAGCAGCGTCATGTCGCCGGAAAACCGTTTTGACAGGCGCCTCCTTCACTGGCGTGGGCGCGGTCATGGATGGCCGCTTTGCCAGGGGTCTGTGGCAGAACCATCAACATTTTTGGCATATATTTTGCCTAGAGATGTTGGCTGTGTTCAGGGCTCTGAGGAGCTTCCTCCCAGACATCAATTTATCTGAACCGACAAGGGGGACTCAGATCGCGCCCTCTATCCAGACTGGCGCATCAGATTAATCTATGGTCCCAGGCAGGCCCGTCGCGACAAGGCAAGCAAACCAAGCAATTGCTTGGGGCCCCGAGCTGGCCTGGGGCCCCAAGACAACGACTGGTTAAGAATAAAATGCAACGACAAACTGCGTGAGCACCCCTTTGATAGTCAATGCAGTAAAGTGCAATGACACTGTTATCGGGATACCCCTCAAGAGGGCCCCTCTCGCTGACAGCAGCCAGCCAACCACGCGATCTCTGCGGCCGGCAAAATACAAAACCTCCTCGGTAGTCATAATGAAGCGGAATTATGCTTCAGGAAGCCAGAAAAGAAAAAGAAAAACAAGATAGTGGTAAGTGATAAATTACACTGGATAAAATAGCTCTACTTGTCTTGTACAAATGGTGTAATTTTGCAGCAGGTAGGCTAGCAAAAATATGTTTATGTTAGCTACCTGCCTGACGGCAAACGCTGCTGGTAACGAACAGTTAGTGCAACTTTTCTTTTGCTGTAATATGTTTTTTTAACGGGATAAGGAAGACGCAGATCTGTTCCAGAATCACTGTTTATCGTATTTAATGACATGACATTGCTATAGCTTGTAATAGGTTTTGATGAAAGTGGCATAGCATGCTATAGCCTACTAACTATTCCACCGTGATAATCTATTTATGGGGGTTAGGAAAACCACACAATACATTCTGTGCATCAAACATTAGCTTGGGATGATTTTAAGCATTGGTAGGCTAGTTGTGAAAACAGCTGCATCCCTTCCCTTCTAATATCAAAATATGGAAATGCTAACATATCTTTTCGGTAACACTTTATAATAACCATCATTAATAGATGGTAAATTGTTAGTTATTTAATCTTTAGTTAATTGTCATTTAACAGTTGGCAAACAGTCTTATTACCCATCTATAACCAGAAAGAGGCAGAGGAACATGATTTTTTCATAGCTTATCTTAATGTGCTAGTGTCGTGTGATATACGGTAGTAACAGTTTACGCAAATATGACATTATTTTTATAAGTTACTTATAAAATCCATGTCCATTTTGCCCGGGGCCCCCAAATTCCTTCAAACGGCCCTAGTCCCAGGGGAAATTATTATCTATTAGAGCAATATATGTCCCGAGGGTTCAGAATCAGGGAGCAGACATCCTGTCGAGGCAGGGGCTGAGGCCCGGGGAATGGAGACTTCACCCAGAGGTGGTGAAGTTGATATGGCAGAGGTTGGACCAATGGAAGTGGATCTGTTTGCGTCTCGAGAGACGTCCCACTGTCCACTTTGGTTCTCCCTCACTCATCCAGCCCCACTGGGGTTGGATGCCATGGTACAGGCCTGGCCAAGGCTTCGCCTGTACGCTTTTCTCCCGATCGCTCTGCTCCCGGGAGTCCTGGAGAGGGTCCGCCAGGAGGGCATCAGTCTTCTTCTGATAGCCCCGTTGTGGCCGGCCCGAGTATGGTTTTCAGAATTTTCACTTCTGATAGCTCCGCCGTGGCAGATTCCTCTGAGGAGGGATCTGTTGTCTCAGGCGGAGGGCACAATATTCCACCCTCGCCCGGAGCTGTGGAAATTGTGGGTCTGGCCCCTGAGGGGGTCCAGTACCTAGATGCCGGTATATCAGCTGGGGTGGTCAAAACCATACTTAGCTCTAGGGCTCCGTCTACTAGGAGATTATATGGCCTCAAGTGGTATGTTTTTCCACTTGGAGTAGAGAACATGAGTTAGATCCAGTTAACTGCCCAGTGGCTTCAGTTCTGGAGTTTCTTCAAGATTGTTTCTCTTCGGGTCTCTTCCCGTCCACACTTAAGGTGTACGTGGCTGCCAATGCGGCGGTCCATGCACCACCGAGTGATGGGCCTTTGGGGAGGCACCAACTGGTCATACTATTTCTCCATGGTACATGGAGGATGAGACCGACAGTCAGGTCCAGGGTTCGAAGGGCTATCCCTGGCTCCCTTCAAACCCCTCCAGTCGACTTCGCCTAGGACCTCGCGTTCAAGATAGCCTTTCTCTTAGCTATTTCTTAAAATATTAAGAGAGTGGGAGATCTCCAAGCCCTGGCACTAACGGCAGCTTGCTTGGGGTTTTGCCCCCGGCAGAGTTAAGGCCATCCTGCACCCGAGACCCAGCTATGCGCCTTAAGTGCATTCTAACATGGCTAGGTCCATGGTAGAGGTCTTCACGGGTCCAAAAATTCTTACCCGAACCCGAAGGGACCCGTAATTTGCTACACCGAACCGACCCGGACCCGACTATTATTTCAAAAGCTGGACCCGGACCCGTGCAGACCCGATAAATGCCTAACCGGACCCGACCTGGAACCGTCGATTATTTTTGTAAGCTGGACCCGAAACTGCCGGGAAACTGCTTAATCCTTGTTATTTCAGCTTCAAAAGTCCACTTGATGTCACGGACTCACGGTGACGGATGAAAAATTAAACGAGTTAGCTGCTAACTCGCACAATAACTTTTGGCTGTTTGCCCTTTTGAACTATAATAACGATTGCTTGTTCAGTGCCATGGCCGCTGCGCTGACGTTATTTATTTGCTATCATCTCCGTGCTCTCTGCTCTGCATCATCGAGTCTGAATCTGACCACTAAAACTTTAAGATTGAACAAAACGGTTAATTTACATTGTAAAATCTAAACTAAACCGCGGTTTGGCTGTCCCTCACTGAAGCTCTGCCTCTGGTAACTGGTTGCCATAGAAACATGACACGCGCTTGACTGCACATGCGCGCTAGCTGTATGGATCAACCTAAAACATGCTTTTTAACGCAATTTATTTTGAGTGTCAAAGTAAACATTCATGTGACAGTTCACTCTGATCTGATGACTCGCACGGGTATTACACACAATGTTAAACAGACGGGTCGGGTCCCGGGACAACAGGTCTCGGGTTCACTGTTAAGACCTCTAGTCCATGGTCCTGCAAGCATTTCATCCTCCACCTCCTGTGTCGGCAGAAGAAGAGAGGTTCCTTTGCTCTGCCAGTCAGGGTTGAGAGTATTTACCTTGAGAGGTCCTCTTCTTCGAGGAGGTCGGACCTACTGTTAGTGTGTTTTGGGTCACCTAATAAGGGGCTCCCGGCATCCAAACAAACCATAAGTAGGCCTACAAGGTGCGCAATTTGCCTTCACCTTTGGCCGTAAGGGCTCATTTTAACAGAGGCATGGCGTCCTCTAGGGCCCTCCGTTCGGGAGTGCCCCTCCAGGAGATCTGTGAGGCAGCCGGTTGAGCTACCCCGCACACTTTCATCAGGTTTTATTGTCTTCACCTCCTTAGTGCGTCTGGCGCACGAGTGCTCTCGTCCTAGCTTAAGTGCCTGAGATCAGCTTCACTCTAGGACAGGCTTTTTCGGTGCGTGACCTAGTGGATATTCGTTCCCCAAAGAGTCGTTTTCAACGACGCAGTGCGAGTTCCCTACGAAAGGGAACGTCTCGGGTTACGACTGTAACCCTTGTTCCCTGAGGAGGGAACGAGACACTGCGTCGTCTTGCCACGTCCCTTAACGCCTGGGAGCGGCTTGCTTCATCGCGAGGCTAATGTGTGTGTGCGCTGGCGACACTTTTATGCATCCGGTTATGCCGCCACGTTACGTCACGACGCAACACCAATCAGGATTGGATTAGTTTCATTCATACTTCAGAGGCGTACGCTTACAGTCGTAACCCGAGACGTTTTTACTGCATGTAATAATATTTGAGCAATACAATTGTACCTTGATCATTCATGTTAGTTCATAGTACATTAACTAAGGTGATTACAGATAAAATACAAATTTTAACTCAATTTAAAATGTAAGTAAATGTTGAAATTAACAAACTAACAATGAATGATTTCAACATTTATTAACCTTATAGTTAATGCTAAAATTGTAATCTAATTGTAATGTAAAGTGTTACCATTCATATGAATCATATTTAAAGAAGATGGCCATATTTAAATATCTGCAAAGCCCAGAGCAATAAAATTACATAAATGTAGACCTATATTACATGTAGGCTACAGTCTCTCACTTTATCTGCTTAGATTTTAGAACACTTGATATCTAAACAAAATAACAATATGTATTGTAGTGATAAAAAAGTACTGAAATCGATTGCGTTTCTGATATCAATGTTGAGAAAACAATCACGTCGCTAGCTTTAAATATGCAACTTCGCCGGCTAATGAATGCATAAAAGTGACCAGCTGGATATAAACTAATGGACATAGATGGTAACAATTGCGAAACATAGATGGTAACAAAAATAAAACATTTGGGTAAGGTTTCCATGTGTTTTTGTCACATTGCTTTAATCGCTTGAGGTAGCCGTTACTAATGTTATTCCTCTCAGACTCGACGGCAAACATACTTCTGTTCTTTCTCTGCTAATGCAGCATCTAGTCAACAAATTAATTACTTTATAATGATATGGCGATATGTACTTTAGTGTTCTGCATTCATACCGTTTCCCTGTCTGTGTTTTAAATGCGCATCTGAAGTGTCAGCGCTCTCCGCGCAGCTTGTAATCTCTGTGCTGCGCGCGCTGCCTCACGTGTTAACGTAAACAACTCAGGCAGTAATAGTTTGTTGTTTGTCCTCTAGAGGCCGCTCTCGCTCTGTATAATGCCAGCAGTCTCTTCTCAGCGCGCTCGTACTGTGTAAAGACTGCGCACACTTCTCAGCCGCTCCAGCAACAGACGCAACCCGGAAAAACTATCGGTGTGGATTTTTGCCTATCGGCACCGATATATCGGCAAAACCGATAAATCGGTCGACCTCTAGTACTAACCCACCAGATAATACCACATCTGAGTTACTTGAGGCTTCCTTACAAGCCTTGGGTTCAATCGCGTTCTCTAGCGGAAAGGCTCTTGGGCTTACTACTCAGGCTAGGTGGCAGGCTTGCCGTAGCAATCTTCGTCAACTACCACTGGTACCTGAGCAGATTTTTGGTCCAGCCGCTCAAGAAGCTCTTGAGCGCAGAGTTCGTCCAGTGGAGTCTCGGTCCCAGCACTTTGAGCGCAGTGTGAATTATGGACCATCCTCACATCAAATGCCTGTTCGTCATGCAAATCCACTCCAGCACAGGCAGGGACAGTCTTACAGGCCTGTACAGCAGGCAACTCGATCTGGGTATGACTAGAGAAGGGAGGCATCTCGTGCTCGTAGACCACCTGCTCGCCCTGCAGCTACTTATCGTCGAAGGATGCATATTTCCACATCCCCATTGCACATCATCACAGAAGGTTTCTTCGGTTCACGTTCCAGGGCAGGACATACCAATATCGAGTCCTACCATTTGGCCTCTCCCTCTCTCCCCGTGTATTCACACGGTGTATGCAAGTGGCAATAGAACCTCTACAACGGGAGGGCATGTTGATTCTCCCTTACCTGGATGATTGGCTGATCTGTGCCAGATCACCTCAGCAGGTAGCCAACAACACACAGCGCCTACTGGAGCATGTTACTGCTTTAGGACTGAGGGTAAACCTGGAGAAAAGCTGCCTTATTCCATGCCAGTCAATATGTTTTCTGGGATTACATCTGGACTCCAGAATAATGAGGGCTACCCTCACAGCACGCAGGAGGCAGGCTATACAAGGAGCCAGAGCGAGGTTCCAGGTTCGACGCAAGCTACCTTACCTTCACTTCTTACGGCTAGCGGGCCTTCTCACGGCAGCCTCATCGGCCATTCACTTAGGACTTTTACACCTTCGTCCTTTTCAGCGTTGGTTGATAGCCAGATGGTTGTCAGCAGTTCACAACCGACAGACCCTTGTTGTGGTGACAACCAGTTGCTCTGTCTCCCTGAGGCTTTGGAGATGGGAACAATTTCTACAAGGGGGTGTACCAATGGGACCACCCCCAGCACGCAGAGAAGTAGTGACAACAGATGCCTCTCTCTCCGGATGGGGAGGGCTATGGCAACACCAGGGCGTGCAGGGGAGTTTGGACCTTGCAGCAGGCGACATCTCACATCAACATCCTAGAGCTATGGGCAGTGCTTTTCACCCTAAGACACTTCGGACAGGAGTTATCGGGGAGGCATATCCTGGTGCGGACCGACAACACCACAGTGGTGTTTTTAATCAATCACCAAGGGGGCACGAAGTCTCTACCTTGCCTTCGACTTTCACGAGTGCTACTGTTGTGGGCAAACCAGCACTTCCTGTCGATCAGAGCGGCACACATTCCTGGTCACTGCAACAGAGTGGCAGACTCGCTCTCTCGATCGGGTCCGAAACCAGGGGACTGGTGTCTACACAAGGCGGTAGTTCAGTCAGTTTGGGGACTTTATGGGACTGCAGCAATCGACCTCTTTGCCAGCAGGAATACAACACATTGTCCGCTGTGGTTTGCGGAGCAGGAGGAGCAGGGATCACTAGGCCAGACCTCCACGACTGGCCAGACCTCCTCCTCTATGCTTTCCCTCCAATTCCACTTCTCTGGCCTGTGCTGAGGCGTGTGCAGATGAGACGACACAGGCTTATTCTAGTGGCACCCTGCTGGCCAGCGAGACCGTGGTTCAGTCTCCTGGTGGCCCTTACGACCGTTCCACCACAACCGTTGCCAGTTCGGAGGGACCTACTGTCACAAATGGACGGGGAGCTTTGGCACCCCTCACCGGGCAGGTTGTGTCTATGTGTATGGCCCCTGGGGTTGAGCAGGAGCTCTCACAGTGTTCCGCAGACGTGAGGAACACTGTCATGAATGCAAGAGCCCAATCAACACGTCGCACTTATGCCAGTAAATGGAGGATCTTTGTTTCATGGTGTACAGATCGGTCTGTTAACCCAGTCACCTGTTCCATCAGTTCAGTGTTGGAATTCTTACAACATGTATTGGACACTGGGCGGTCCCCAGCGACTCTAAGGGTATTCGTGGCAGCCTTGTCAGCACATCGGAACCCCTTGGGGGGGAAATCAATTGGTGCGGAAAAGTTGGTGGTGGCTTTCCTTTAGGGAGCAGTACGTCTTAATCCACCGGTACGGATAATGCATACCCAGTGGGATCTTCAGATGGTGCTTAACAGCCTGCGTTTACCGCCTTATGAACCACTTGAACAAGCTGATATTAAGAGTCTTTCGATGAAGACTGCTTTTCTCTTGGCTATAACGTCAACCAGAAGAGTAGGTGAGCTTCATGCTCTCTCGGTGAGTCCACAGTGTCTCGGATGGGGGCCCGAGTACAATCAGGTTACACTCGCCGAATCCAGCTTTCCGACCTAAAGTGTTGTCTGATCACTTTGTGAACCAGCCCATTCAGCTTGCGGCATTTAATCAAGAGGCTTCCCAGACAGCCGTGTGTCCAGTGAGAGTATTGCGACAGTATGTGTTGAAGACTGCTTCATG
This sequence comes from Phoxinus dragarum, assembly GCA_033366665.1. Lineage (NCBI taxonomy): Eukaryota > Metazoa > Chordata > Actinopteri > Cypriniformes > Leuciscidae > Phoxinus > Phoxinus dragarum. The sequence continues at coordinate 15,759 of JARPMJ010009583.1, forward strand.
GCGCACCACTGATCAGCTGTTTGTCCGTTTTGATGCCTGTCAGAGGGGCTCACCCTTGTCGAAGCAAAGGTTGTCTCATTGGGTGGTGGATACCATTATACAGGCATATGATTCGGCTGGTCAGACAGTTCCAGCATCTATTAAATGCCATTCAACCCGGTCAGTGGCTACTTCTTGGGCAGCACTACGGGGAGTGCCCCTTTCTGATATATGTGCAGCGGCTACATGGTCGTCACCTTGCATCTCTGGCGGTCTGTAACAGTGAAATAAAACGCCGGTTACTGGTGTAACCTTGGTTCTATGAATAGTGGAAGACCGCCAGAGTCTCTGGTCAACCGGATTGAGAATGACTGCAGAGAACGACCGTGACGTGAACGGAGCGGATATGGCTGCCGACACGTCATCGGTCATGGTCACAGGTGACAAATCAATGCGAGATTCTCGATATGGCTCGCGAGACGCGACTCCTTCCAATATGTTCGACCGTCTCTGGCGGTCTTCCACTATTCATAGAACCAAAGTTACACCAGTAACCGGCGTTCTCCCTATTTATTCTCCTTGTGTTTTCAGTCCTGTGCTGTTTCGTCGTCGTATGTACACCGTGTGTTTCCCTGAGTCAAATCAAGTCTAGTCTAGCCTGTCTTGTTTTCTCCCTCGGGGTAGTTTTTGTTTTGTTTATTTTTATTATTAATAAAACCCATTCTCCTGCAATTGAGTCCTGGCTTCATCTCCTCAACCCCAAACCCTGACAGCTTGATGAATTGAATTATTATGACTGTGTCTTTAAATTCAATTGTGCGCTTTGCTACAGCCACCGTGTGACAGTGATGTTTCTCTAAAGCAATTTTTGCTATTAGTATGTTTAAATTTAATCATTTAAAGTGAGATTAAATACATAATGTATATTTGTAACATTTAACATTTAACTATTGTAACTATTACTATACAAACATTTGTAACTATTAACTATCTTCAGAGAGCACAAATTGTTTTCCATTTAATCCTCCCTTGTTTGGCTTATGCTGAGCAATGCCTGAACTTTGTATTTTGAGCACTTCTTGCGTTATTTTTGCCTCTTCACGATGACTCGCTTGCTGTAGTCCTCAGTTGTAAGTCGCTTTGGATAAAAGCGTCTGCTAAATGATTAAGTGTAAACTATTGCAGGTTTGCGTAATATTCTGAATTTGCGTTTCACTGTTTTTATCCGTTTTGAGGAATAATAGCCTACTGAATCTGATTTTGTGCAAGTGAGACAAGTAAATGCATGCTTACATTAATGTTGTACTACAATATCATGTTTAGACAGTGCACACAACGCCTTTGCACCTCACTCTATATATTTTGGATTATTAAATTACTAAAGTAAGCATTATAGGGAAAACCTTACTCATAATAACAAGACTTCATTTTTGACTTAAGTTGTGACTGCATGTTCTTCATAATTTTTTGTCTTATCTATACTTTATCTATACAAACTACTACCTTGTATTGATACATATTCCATATTCCAAAAATACACAACAAAAATCAACAAACTCTGTTCTCCATCTTAAAGGAAAATACTTTATAATTGAGACAGGCAAGTCTTGCATTTCACGGGAGCAGATTTTACATCAACTCCAACAAAGACCTGGTTTGAAGAAGGTGCACAATGTGAACGAGTGTGATGTGATTCTGGTTTTCTGCACCATTTTTCACGGGCAGGAACTGACATTGATGCTGAACTTAATTCCTGTTCAGGTAACTTCAAGACTTAAGCACAAGGACTTGGATATGAATGAATATAGCCTAAGTACAAATACTAATTACACATTTATCTTATTGTGTCTGTATTTGAAACAGACTCCAAACCAGCTATTTTTATGGAGCTTCATCACACATTTGACCCAGAGAAGACAATAGACAACAGCAGATAGGTGACTAGGAAGAATAATATCAATACAATATCAGCATAAAACCCTTAATTTTTGATGGCCTTGCAATAAAAAGGGACACACATATTTATACTTATGCACTCAAAATATCCAACATTGATCTGCAATATTTTTTATTGATAATTCAAAAGTTGTCTGTTTGCAGAGATTGAACTGACATTTTTGGATTACAAAATTGTAAAGAATATTTATTTGTATTTTTCACATGTTATTATTTTATGTTCTGAATGTTCAAAGCATTTTATTTAATAATAATTATATGTTGTTATACCTTTAGAAACAATGGAATTTGAATCTCATCATCATCATCTCCTCGTTTCCATTTGTCTTATCTGTGGTACAGGTGAGTAACTCTCAACAAGCATGAGTAGAGGATGACGGAATTTTTATTTGGGATGCATATCTATTTAATGTAGACCTGTTTTGTTCTTTTTATTGTCTATGCACTTCTTTTCTCTTAAAATAGACTGAAGAAAATAGTGATTAAAGGAGACTCCGGCGCAAAATGAACCTTTGTCTAATTACACATTGTTACCTAGTCAATCGTTATCTGAGATTTGTTTTCATAATTATCGAATGTAAATAGTTTTATCTCTAAAAACACAGTTTAGCCTATAACGCTAGTATAACGCTAGTAATATTGGGCATTGAGTAATGACAAATAAAAATCGCTTGTTAATACCACTAACAAGGCTCAAAATAGCCCCACACTAACACGGTAGCATAATGAGGGTCCCTACCTTCAAACCAAAGCATTGAGGACTTTGTCAGTTCTCATGTATAAAAATTTATATATGTATAAAATATCTTCTTATTAAACTGTCTGGACACTGACAAAGTTCTCAATGCTTCGGTTTGAAGGTAGGGACCCTCATTATGCTGCCGTGTTAGTGTGGGGCTATTTTGAGCCTTGTTAGTGGTATTAACAAGCGATTTTTATTTGTCATTACTCAATGCCCAATATACTAGCGTTATACTAGCGTTATAGGCTAAACTGTTTTTAGAGATAAAACTATTTACATTCGATAATCATGAAAACAAATCTCAGATAACGATTGACTAGGTAACATTGTGTAATTAGACCAAAGGTTCATTTTGCGCTGGAGTTCTCCTTTAAGAGGAAGAAAAAGATGCTTAATTAATCTGAATTAAATTTGAGGGTTGGTGAGTATCAGATGAGATTATTTGGGTAAACTGGTCACCTTTTCATTTGCAACAATTAACTGAATTCAAGTTCTGCATCCCCCCCCCCCCCCCCCAACAGACAAGATGGCACGGAACACAAACAAATGAAGAGAAACATCAATCTAATCAGTAACCGTGGATTTCTTAAATGACAGGAGATATTGTTATTCATTATCATAGCCACATTAACACAATTAAATTATAATAAGATGTAAAATGTGTTAAGCTTCTGTGATTAGATGCATGCAAATAGATAATTGCTTTATATCCATGCAGAACAAGTTCAGTGTTATAATTAAATTACCATTTCATTGTACTTGTGGGGCTTTAAACTATAACATAACAGTTTACTGTTTTTGTAGGGGCTTCATTTCTTAAGCCCTCGCACTGGATTAGTATTATCTGGGATAGTATTATCTGTCATTCAACTCCATCTAATCATTTTTTTTGTTTTTGCAAATTGTATTGGTATACATGAATGCACATAATATAGGTTAGTTCATATATTTTTGTATGTGAATAAAGCCAGTTAATTTAGATGTAACTAAGCTTACGACTTTTTCAGTGAATACAGTAAGCTAAATTTGTATAAAACATTAACACAATCTTAATAAACAGGGACTTACGGTCCCTGGTCTAGGTCAGGGTGTAACATAAATAACAAAACAATAGCTACTTGTTAGTTAGACATATTAGTTTAATTTTATTGCTCTCTTGTTTGTTTTCAGAGCGGTAGCTAGGACTATAGCATACTTGAACTTTTACAAAACAATCTCTTGAAAAGAAGAAACAAACAAAGAAGCAAAAGTTCAGGGGGGAGCTAATGCCAAAACAATAAACAAAACAGAAACTAACCTTACCACAAAAAAACTTCACTATGAATCAAAAATAAAAGACACAAAACATACAATAACGTACGTCCTACCCTATATCTAACCCAATAAACAGGAGAAAAGTAACGGCCCTTTGTACAAAGAAAACAAGGCTGGCACTCACCCCTACGGCTTCTCAAATAATTACACACTTACACATCATTAAGGCACTGATGTTTTTTAGGAACAGATCACACTGTATCAAAAAGTGGCTAACAGCAGAAACAAGAAGAGACAACGTAGGTGCATTACGTCACAACCTGTCATATATGTACATTGTTACATTTTCAAATGTCTTCTCCCCGGGAAAGATGCAGATTGGAAAACTCTACAATAATCTTTTCCCGTAGAATAAAGGCTTCGAAAAATATATATTTTTTCTAGATTTTTATTAATTAATTTTTATCCATATTCTTAGATGAAGTCAATGCAAAAATATATAGGCCATCGTGCAGCCATCTTGACTTTTTTTTCTGTCATCCAATCCTATCCAATACAGAGCAACAATAAAAGTGAAAGGACTTTTGCTCTGACAGAGGACGCAGCCAGCAGGAACTGTAAGTAGACCCGATGCAGTCTGCAACCTAGACACAACTGTGACAATATTTGTTCGTGTTTATATTTTGTATGCCTAGTGTGTGAGAGAGTGTGTTTATCATTGGGATTCGAGAAGCATAAACTTAAACATAGTGCTAAGTTTAATGATTGAAAACTGTGTTAACACAGACGTTTAGGCTATATAAAACTATGAAAGCTGAAAGCTTTGAAAACTGTTAACGAGTAAAACTATTACACGATTTTGAGAATGTTATGATTTCATGTTACAGGTGTTGCAAGCCTATTCGGTTGTATTTTTTAGAGAATGAAAGTGAAAGATAAAACTGGTTGTTTCATTTAATATAGGCTACGCTAACAAAGAAGAGGGCAGCAAGGAGCAGCACGGAGACAACAGTCTGATCGCTGATTTACTGTATTTAATAATTATTTTTCTAAACCAGCGTTATATAATCAAACTCAGTCCACTAGAACTAGCTGTTTGCTCCACGACGTTCCTCCTCTCCGCACTCGGCGTTCTTACCACTGTCTCTCCTCGTTTCTTCTTCTTCTTCTTCTCTTCTTCACTCGCGCCGCACCTGTCTCGCTAATCCCGATCCTCTCTCCTGTCGCAGACCTCGCTGAACCACGCCCCCCTTGCCACAACTTGTTTCCGTTCATTTTTGATTACTACCGACATTTATTTCAGATTTCCTTTTATTTTTTATACAACAACAATCACATATTCCATAGAGAAAACACACTGTCAGAGAGTTTGGGAATAGTCGTACATAATTTATACACATAAAAATATCAGAGTTTCAAAATCTAACATTTTAGAAGAGGTTGTTTAAACAATTAGGAGTAAGCTGTCATTTATAATGGCATTCATAAATGCAAATAAACAGGTATTAAGCAAGGCACTTATCAGTTTAAATAAATTAACACCAAAAAAAAAAAAAAAAAAAGCATGTAGTTAATAAAGTATAGAAATACAGAAAAATAAGGTTTCGTCTTCTTACAAATTTGCCCAGAATCAACATTACATTATAAAAATATATAGTCTTTTTATCATCCAAACAACATTCTGATTTAATTTTGATCACTGTACAAATTTAGCTAAATTAATCACAAACATTTCTAAATCTGTTTTGATTTTAATACCTTATGAAAAGTGTAAAATCAAACAATCAAGCGATAATCATAAGTGAACTTAAATTTGTTTCAGGGTGAGACTAAACAACCCTCAGATAAGCAAAAGACAGATTGTGTAAGAGAAAAAAGGAGAAGAGAAGAAAAATGGCCCAATACCAGCTCCAAGTTTGTCAGGATGAAATCATTGAAGGTAAGATTTAGGATTATTAAAAAATGTTTTCAGTCGCTTTGCTACAGGTAGCGACTGAGAAAAAACTATAAATTACTTAAGTAGTTGATGGTCTAAAGCCGGGGTGCACACTGTACGATTTACAATAGTCCAATACAACTGTGGCTTGTCAGGCTGCATGAACATGATCCCCGCTGTAAGCCATGTCACTCTAGGATCTCAGATGTCATTAATGTCAGTATGCCAGTCAAGACGCGTTAAAAACGGACACGCAAGAAGACTCGTCTGGAGTTTTACATGATCAATCCCGTGACTCGTTTGGTGACTGTGAACTGCATGGATTGAAATGGCAAACAAAAATAATCTCTATAGTGTTAAGAAAAAAAGAAAAAAGATGATGTGTGGAGCAAGTGGTGTTGATGTTGTCTCACTGATTGTGTTCTGTGGTCCTATTGGTTTTGATTGATGGTTGTCATAGAAGTCAGACTACAGAAACTGTGTCTCAAAACTTCTAACAGAATTTCGCAGGAGGTAAAATTGTACCGCAACAGTCATTAATCATCTGTTGGCAAACATGGCAAACTAGCAACAAAGACTATATAGAAATATGGTGCACTCAATGACTATGAATGGGAGAAAGTGCAATGCACAATATTGCGGAATAAGTCACACTTTCTAAATAAAAGAGCCTTTTGCCAATAATTGGCAACATTTTTACAAAAATGTCAGATAGAACCTTATAATTCCAAGGGGACGAATTGGCAAAGTCATCGCGCCACTGCAGCTGCTGTTAGAAGCTCTGGTTGCTGTAATAAACAGTCAATGTTCTGAGACACATACTTAGGACTGCACATGCCACAATGGCTGGTCTAGCCTGAAACCCATTTTAACGTTTCATTTTAATGTAAGAACCTATGTTTATGAGACAGTCTTTGTCAGATTTCATTGGTGATTACAAATATGAAATTTAATGGTAAAGCTTTGGAGAGCTTTGGAGAATTTGATGTTTCCTCATTCAAAGAGATAGCTGCACTTTCATAACTGAAATAGCTGCCCGAGAGGCGTTGCAAATATGGCTGCTGAGTTAAATGACTTTGCTAGCGATCAAAGACTTCAGATTTTAGGAAAAATCGTTCAGTGTGAAGCCGGCTTAAGTCACATTTTAAGATTCTATGGGCCAGATTTACTAAAGGCAAATTAGGATGAGAGCGCAATTCCAAAATAGGGTTTGTGCTGGCGCAAGCTGTTAGTAACTCTGGCCATATCTTCCTAATTATTTAATTGTCATATCTAATGAAAAAATAATAATTAGTTTGGTTTTGTTTCAACCCAGTGAAGTTTCATATTATAAACAATCACAATAAGACTCTTTGCTAAGATTGGAAACTAACAAAATCTGTTCTTCATCTTAAAGGAAAATCTACTTCATAATTGAGATGGGCAGTTCATGCAATTCAAAGAAGAACATTTTAGATGATCTTCTTCGACAAAGACCTGGTTTGAAGGAGGTGTGCAGTGTGGGTGACTCTCATGTGATTCTGGTTTTCTGCACCATTTTTTCACGGGCAGGAACTGACATTGATGCTGCATTGAATAAACTTAATTCTTTTTCAGGTAACTTTAAGATTAAGCACCAGTCAAGTATTTAGATATTAATGTATAGAAGTAGAAATACTATGTTCACATTTATGACCATCTTATTGTGTCTGTATTTGAAACAGACCTCCAAACCAGCTATTTTCATAGTGCTTCATCACACATTTGACCCAGAGAAGACCATACCAGACAGCAGCAGATATGTGACAAGGGAGAATACACTCACTGTGGACTGTCTGTTTCACGAAGATTCGGGGTTTGTTGAAATGCAACAGGAATGTTGAGTCACTGACCAAAATTGTTCACGTTTCAAACATCAGGTATATCATCATTAAGTTCATTAAGATATTTGTGAAGATTCATAATTTAAGAGAAATATGAACACAACAGTCCCACTGCAGTAAACATAGAAATTCACACTGCCCTCGTTTTTGCTTTTTTTGTCCTAAAGGTGATGATACACAGGGCAACTTTTTGAGCAATGTTGCTGGGCAATGTTGCCATCAACGGGCAACCAGATGAGACACAGGGCCCACGACCGATCTAAATTACCCAGATAGAAATGTATTGACCATTTTCAATGGGAAAGTGCCCACGCAACAATCGTTTGGCAAGATTGCCCAGCAACATTGGTCAAAAAGTTGCCCTGTGTATCATCCCCTTAACACTTATTTTACCTCTAAATATAATAACAGCTGCAAATCATTTTTCAGTTTTCTCAACTTCAGTAGCTGTAGTTGTGCAAACCAATTTAAAAGTATACCGAATAGTCAAAAATAGTCTTAAAAATAAGTTTCCACAACTTTGTTGCCCTGAAGTTCAATAAACTTAAAAACTACTTTGCAGCTGCATTGGTTGAATGCATTTAAACAAAGAAACTTTACCAAAATGATTATTCAAAGGGTTTTGCTGATGATCAAACAAACTGAGCATGCACAAAACTATATTGACTTTTTTGTAGTCACCACTCGTTTTAGGTTATATAGGCAATTCAATCAACCTTAAAAAAAGATATAGTCTGACAAAACAGGGTTTTTTTTAACATTGTTTTATCCTGCATTACATCAGGTTGTATGTGCTTGTTTGTTTTGAAATATTTCTACATGGTAGAGAACTCAGATATTATAAATGCATGCATATGTCATGTAAATTCTAAAAGCTCAAAATAGTTTACTCAGTAACAATATATGTGCTGTTTTCTCTTCAGCGTCAATCAGTTGTAGGTATGTCAATTACTTCAATTTTGCAATGGATCTATTCAAGGATGAGATATTACGTGATGGTAATAAACTCTGACTACAGTATACTATTTGTTGGAAACAAAATGTCACTAATAAAATGATGTACATTTCACTGATCCATATTGTATCATTGTAATATAAGCATACAGTATAAGTCTGAATTTGTTTGTTACAGCGTGTTGTTGCCCCTGTGTGGAATGTTTTTAGAAGACCAGATAGAGTAAGTACAAAGTACAATTCACTGCATGCTATTTATACAGTATATATTTCTCTACTATGAATGTTGAACTTTTAATAACTTCCTGGGTTTTAATAATACAAATTTAGAGAGAAAGAAAATATTTTTTTTGGATAAAATATAAATAAAGTGATCATTTCAGATGCATCCCCTAAAGTTACAAAGTGGTGAACTAAATCTTTGAGGACACACATGGTGTTTTCCTGGAATTTAGTGTGAATCATATTGGTCCTTTGACTAAGGCCATTGCAACTACAGTAAGTAGTCGAGTAGGCTTTGGTTACTTACTCGTGACTTTAGAAGATTAAAGTCATATGGACTACTTTTATTGTATTTTTTGCTCATATTGATATTGATAGCCCCAGTTCCTTTCACTTCAATTGTATGGAAAAGAGCAGCATGGGTATGATTAAATTGATGATTGAATATTCATTTGAGATTATATACCCAATAGAACTATTTTATTAGACGTGTTGTATTCACATTATTGTTACATAGGTCTTTAAAACTGTTTTTTTTTTTCTCTCCGAAAAGACAGACTGAGTGATCCTGATGGAGAAAAACATGAGAATGAAAAACTGAGTGCTGGTGAGTATCAAATGAGATTATTTGGGTGCTCTTTTTCATAGAAAATTACTGAATTCAAATTCTGTATATATTTTTTTACACAGATGTTGCAAAGATGACACGGCACACGAAAAAATTAAAGTGAATAATCCAATCAAATAAATTAGTAACTGGATACTGTCAACTGACATTAAACTATATTAAGCTCTAAAATGTGTTTAGTTAAGTTCTAATGCATGCAAATACATAATTGTTTTGTTTAATAGCATGTCTGAACATCAATACTGAGACTTTAGCCCTCAGTTTCACAGACAAGACTTAAGCCTAGTCCC
>JARPMJ010009584.1:0-25557 GCA_033366665.1 Phoxinus dragarum
AAAATTATCTCCGCTCGTGCGCGCACTGAAATTTTACAGAGTCTCACTCCAGCCAAAGTCCTGGGTTCTCATTTATAAAGCGTGCGTACGCACAAAACGGGGCTGGAAACGTACGTACGCCAGTTCCCACGCAAAGGTTGTGATCTATAAAAAACAAACTTGACAGGAGAATGTGCGCATCTTTAAGCAAACTTTGAGCCGTGCGTACGCACATTCTGGAGACAAAGGGAATTGGCGACACCGATGGTGAGCTGGAGTTAAATGTCTTTTTGGTCACTTTTAGACAGAAAATCGAAATTATTCTATTATTCGAATTAATTATATTTATACATACAGAAATATAATTCAAATATAATTTGACTCACCAAGCCTATCACTTGAAGCAAATATCCACACTTAAATGTCCGCGCCAGCGAGCGCGTTGGGCCGTTAGTGAAACTGACGCATATCTAACGGCAGATGAAGTAAAACTGTAAATCTTCATTATGAGTCCTAATCATAAATAGGCTACAGTTTATATAAAACAATGATTTAAACTATGTTTTATTTCTGATATAAACATTCAGATTAAATATGACATTCTCATTAATGGAGTTAAACACTTAAACTAGCTAAATGAAATTTACTGAAAAGTTAAAATATATATATAAATAGCCTATAAATATTTGTTGTGGATGCAATGCTTTTGAACACTTTTCCTTTGGCATGCTGTGTTTTAGCCTAATGTTTTAACTACAGAGATTGCTTATCATGATAATAGAAGATTGTGCAAATATAATGCACAACAAGGTCTATCTGTTTCCATTAGAAATATAAATCAATTAAAAATAGCCTACTATTTGGTCAGTGGAAAAGATTGAGAAAAACTTTCTCTGAAAAGTATTTTACACTATTTGATTTATTTATTCAAAAACAAGGCAAGGATAGGCTACTAAATGATTTTTATTAATGTAATGTGACGGCACATCCGTATTTCAAATTTTTCCTAATGTCTTGTACCGTTATCACGTGGATGTATAACCATATGCAAATGATATGCAGATGAGGATATGCATAGTAAAACTAGGCGTTGTAAGCTCCATATATGGTTATTTCAGGGAGGAGACGCATGTGCGCACAATCTTCCGCTGACTGGGATTTACAAAGTGAATTCTGTGCAGGTTCTGGCGTACGCACGCTTTTATAAATCTGAATATTTTTTTACGTACCCCATTTTTGCCTTTCGGGCGCACGTACACTTTTAGTAAGGATCCTACGCACAGTTTTATAAATGAGACCCCAAAAGTTGGCAACCCTGACTATTCCCACTTCCCACCCTATCCTCTTTTACATTTCTCTGAATTTGGTATAAGTGCCTCCCTTTCTTCTCTCTATCCCACCTCTCTTGCCACCTTTTATTTATTTTCTCCCAAATTATGCTTTTAACCTCTGCTTTACTAATATTAACCTGCATTTCTACATTCCCTTTTGTTAGCGCCCTTTTAGCCAGCCTATCTGCCATCTCATTACCTGTTGTAACGGTCACCAGCTGGAGTGCCCTTGAGAGCCACCAGAGGGCACTCCACATAAGACTATCACTCACAACTACATCTCCCCATACTCACTGCCCGGACTCATCACTTGTCACTGATCACACTCACCTGTACCTCATTCATTGATTGCATTTCACCTGTGTCTCATCCTGTTAGTCTGTCTATTTATACCTTGTTCATTCATTCACTCACCGCGAAGTCTTGTTTTAGTGTCACACTGCCATTTCTGAGCATTCTCCTGGTTTTCTTGTCTTTTGGTTTTTTGGATATCTTGCCCTGTTCCCTGGTTTACTCTCTTGCCTCTGGTCCCTGAATTACTTCGCGTTTGGATTCTCCACCTTCGTGTCTCGGAGCAGTTCATGACAGAAGACTTCGCCACAAGATGGATCCAGCAGTTGTTAGCAACCAGGCCCTGAGGAAGTTCCTTTCTTCGGTGTTCCAAGATGGCCAGCCTATTGAGAGGTATGCGAGGGACTTTTTGTCTTGCTGTCATCTGGGAACGTTAAACGACACCCAGCTCATGGACCTGTTTTTGAGCGGGCTGGATGATGACGTTGCTCAATTTATGCCGGAGGACTATACCGGCTGGACCCTAGAAGGGTATGTCGACCTGGCCCTCTGCTTGAGCGGTACAGCATTTATTGTGGGCTTGGCTGATGAAACACCCTGTGTTCCCTGGGAAGCTCACAGTACTCCCAGAGCCCTCACCGCTGGCCGCGTCCACTCCAGGGTCTTCACAACTCCACGTCCAGTCTGCCCAGCCAGAGTCAGTTCACGTCTCGCCTGAGAATCGTCATGTCTTTCCAACCATCAAGCCAGCCACTGGATCGGTCTATGGACGTACAGGACCGGTTTCCAGCGTGGCTGATCCCCCGCTTATGTCTGCACGCGCTGCCAAGAGGGCTATTGTTCTAGGGTTTCGTCCTGCCGAGCCTACGCATCACGTCAGTCCTGCCGAGCCATAGCTTCACGTCAGTCCTGCCGAGCCAGAGCCAGAGCTTCACGTCAGTCCTGCCGAGCCAGAGCCAGAGCTTCACGTCAGTCATGCCGAGCCAGAGCCAGAGCTTCACGTCAGTTATGCCGAGCCAGAGCCAGAGCTTCACGTCAGTCCTGCCGAGCCAGCGCCAGAGCTTCACGTCAGTCCTGCCGAGCCAGAGCCAGAGCTTCACGTCAGTCATGCCGAGCCAGAGCCAGAGCTTCACGTCAGTCCTGCCGAGCCAGAGGCCGTTCAAGAGTCTCGTCCCACCAAGACTGCCCTTACGTCTTTGTCTCCGGACAAGATGGCCGCCGTCGAGCCTTTGTCTCCGGACAAGATGGCCGCCGCCACATCACCTGAGCCTTTGGATCAGATGGCCGCCGCCTCCGAGCCAGTGTCTCTGGACAAAATGGCCGCCGCCACTTCGCCTGAGCCCTTGGACCAGATGGCCGCCACCGAGCCAGTGTCTCCGGACAAGATGGCTGCCGCCACGTTGCCTGAGCCCTCGGACCTGAGGGTCGTCGCCACATTTCCTGTTCCTGAGACTGAGCTTCACGTCACGTCAGCCGATCCAGAGTCTCGTCCCGCCAAAACTGAATCTGTGCTTGAGCCTGAACCTGAATCTGTTCCTCTTCCTCTTTCTGAGCCGGTGTCTGCGGACAAGATGGCCGACTTCACGCCGGTGTCTTCGGACAAGAGGGCCGACTCCACGCCTGTGTCTTCGGACAAGATGGCCGACTCCACGCCTGTGTCTTCGGACAAGATGGCCGACTCCACGCCTGTGTCTTCGGACAAGATGGCCGACTCCACGCCTGTGTCTTCGGACAAGATGGCCACCGCATCCCCGGAGGCCGTTCCTGAGCCGGTGTCTGTTGCTGTTCCTGAGCCGGTGTCTGTTGCTGTTCCTGAGCCGGTGTCTGTTGCTGTTCCTGAGCCGGTGTCTGTTGCTGTTCCTGAGCTGGTGTCTGTTGCTGTTCCTGAGCCGGTGGTGTCTGTTGCTGTTCCTGAGCCGGTGTCTGTTGCTGTTCCTGAGCCGGTGTCTGTTGCTGTTCCTGAGCCGGTGTCTGTTGCTGTTCCTGAGCCAGTGTCTGTTGCTGTTCCTGAGCCGGTGTCTGTTCCTGTTCCGTGGTCTCCCGAGGGGTCGTCTCCGCCGTGGCCGGCCGAGGGGTCTTCACCGCCGTGGCCGCCCGAGGGGTCTTCACCGCCGTGGCCGCCCGAGGGGTCTTCACCGCCGTGGCCGCCCGAGGGGTCTTCACCGCCGTGGTCGCCCGAAGGTCCTACTGCTCCGCCGTGGTCACGCCCACAGCCTGCTCCGCCCCGGCCGCCTGCACAGCCTGCTCCGCCCCGGCCGCCTGCACAGCCTGCTTCTCCAGGTCCTCTTCCGCTCCACGGGCCTGGCCCTCCATCCCGCCCCCGGGTCCGCCTCCGCTCCACCTCCCTCCTGGACAGTTTTTGGAGCGTCTGGAATCCGCTCCTTAAAGGGGGGGCTATGTAACGGTCACCAGCTGGAGTGCCCTTGAGAGCCACCAGAGGGCACTCCACATAAGACTATCACTCACAACTACATCTCCCATACTCACTGCCCGGACTCATCACTTGTCACTGATCACACTCACCTGTACCTCATTCACTGATTGCATTTCACCTGTGTCTCATCCTGTTAGTCTGTCTATTTATACCTTGTTCATTCATTCACTCACCGCAAAGTCTTGTTTTAGTGTCACACTGCATTTCTGAGCATTCTCCTGGTTTTCTTGTCTTTTGGTTTTTGGATATCTTGACCTGTTCCCTGGTTTACTCTCTTGCCTCTGGTCCCTGCCTGTTTGTTTGTTTGTACGGACTGCCTTCCTGTGTTTGACCCTGCCTGTTCTTTGGATTACCCCTTAATAAAGCTGCGTTTGGATTCTCCACCTTCGTGTCTGGAACCCACATAAATTTAACCTGACATCCCATATGACTTAATCTTGTGTTTAATTGAAGTACTTCATACAGGATATCTTGCCGAGCTTTTGAATGGAATGACCTTAAACTTGCCAAGACTGATATAGAATCAGAGCATATTAACCCTCTGGGGTCTGAGGGGTTTTTGGGGCCCTTGAGATGTTTTGACATGCCCTGACATTTGTGCTTATCTCAGGTACTTACCACATACCTTTGGCCAACTCATAATTATGCTGTATTCAGCACAAACTCTGCTACAATAATATGTGAGCAAAATGGAAGTTACATGTTTGCATTTTATAGAAAAAAAATATATATATATTATGCGTGGTTAGTAAGTTGTGGGAATAAAATTGTCACTGCAATGAGCGCATATAACTCATACTGAAAAGTTTGGCACAAGACTTTTGAGTTACCATTCTTGTAGGCTAGAATGTTTACTACAAAATGATGTGAAAATCACTCTGATCACTCTTTCACAAAACAACAATATAACGATTTAAACTTTGTAAGTCAGTTTTTGTGCCAGCACTGCTTTATGCGTAGGGGTGTTGCTGGCCATGAATATGAATGAGGGGAGACAATAGACACTCCCCCATCAATGGCTAATGCCCCATCACGGTGCTGTGAGGCAGAGGAGAATCTGAGAATGAGAGGAGATTCAAAGGTTTTGTTTTTCAATCTGTTTTTATTGTAATTCCTCTGTGTATGGAATTATTCTTGTGCCAATAAAAATGAACGTAACTTTTCAAGAAACTGATGAAAATATAAATTGAAACTGAAAAAAATATCTTTGAAACTGAAAAAAATACATCGCGGGCACATTTTTTTACTTCGTTCTTAATACACTGCATGTTTTGCTAACTATTTCTCATATTTCTTTCGCTGATCTGAACTTACAAATGCACTTCCAGAGTTTTCATTTACGCTTCTGAAGTTTTCGTTTATGCTCCCTGCGTTTTCGTTCGCAGTTCTGACACATATCTCTCGTGGGGGCGGGGCTAGTAGCAGTGTGTTCTCATTGGCTACTGAGTTTTTGATTGACAGCTTCTTGACCTGGAAGTGAAGACGTCAGTGTTGTGTTTACATGTGTGGATGTGAGTGTCTGTAGGCGCAGCTTTCAATTTCATTTGAGTGATATTAAGTTTGTATCTGTATTTATTTGCTGGTACACTATATTGTTGAGATGATTTCTTATAGAAGGAATAGTACAGACGAATGTTATCATTATCATTAGTCATCGTCGCTATCAGGATACTGGATACTCGTGGTAAGTTTTTTTTTATGTTTATTTTTTTTATACAATACTCATACTATTTATAATACAGTAGGCTACTTGCTTTTTCAGGTGGTGAGGCATTTTAGAGCTCAGTGAGAGCTTGATTTAACTGTTAGCCCAATCATTACATGTCATGACTTGTTTATCTACATATTACAGTCTTCGATTAGATCATATTTGCTTCGATTAGATCATATTTGCTTCGATTAGATCATATTTCCCCCCAGCCACCCCAAACAACATTGTGTAGCCTAGTAGTACAAAAATTACTGTATCAGACAATGACCGATGGCATTGGACCAGAGCACTGTCATTCACTGCCTGATTCAACTTTGGCAATGTAAAAGCCTTTTTTCCATGCCAATAAAGCTATTTAAACCTGAATTTCTCAATTTATGATTAATTTGCGATGCAGAGTTTTTGAAAGAGGACAGACACGACTTGACCACAGACCACGTCTCTGTTCATGATATGTAAACACTCAATTATTTTGAAGTATCGCCCTGGTCGCAATATTTATTCTGATTACTTTTGTGTGATAAAGCTGATAAAGACTTAAAGACAGAATGACTGATAAAGCTATTATATGTAGCTAGTATGGGTAACAAAATGCTTTTCTGTGTCCATATCTGACTAATAATATGCAAAAATGTGCACTCAAATGAACATTTCTGATAAAAATGTTTAATATTTAATACTCCTTAATAATAAATATATATCCAAATTCAAAACCTAATACATGCAAGTAATTATGACTGAAAACATCCAGCAACTAGGGAATACATAGCCATTGATATGGATATATATGTTTATATACAGGGCTATACAGCCATCTACTGGTTACACAACAGTATTACAGATGATAAATGGTGCATGACTCAGATGTAAATATTTAGTACTGTAAAATCCCTTAAAACATTTATATAATTTGTTTTGAAATAAATATTTTAAGTATTCAACTTGTTACTGTATGTGGGAGTTCAAAGCAGTTTGTATTGTTAGATTATAATACGTTTCCTTTCTCATTTTCCAGGGAGTGGAGCAACTTTTCCATAAGCAGAATTCTGCTGCTGACACAGAGGATGGAGTGATAGTGCCAGAGATCCACTGTCCACATCAGACAAGAGTCTTACTTTGTTCAGACACATCACATATATATCACACACATATTTTATAAATTTTAAAATATTTTAATTTCCTCTAGATCAAAACAAATACAGTTCACAAGTACACAAGAGGTTGAACTTTATTAATTTTAGTCTATGCTGATCATGGATTAGCATACCAACCGCATATGAATGTTAAGGGGATAGTTCACCCAAAAATACAATTCTCACTTATCTTCCTCACCCTCATGCTGTCCCTGCGAGTCCTAAAGATGCTTTAAAAACCACACACAGTGACCGTGATGTCCATGCCACCTCAGTGGATGAATCAATGCCTTTGTGAAACAATAGGCTAGATAAGAAAAATAATGTAGTAATACAAATAATGTAAACTGTTTTAACTATTAAAAATCACTTCCGACCAACTGTCATACCGTAAAACTTCAAATAATAGCCGAGTCCCAAATAGACGCCTGTCTCTTTTACACGCCTGGTGTGGCTACAGGTTTGGATAAATAAAGGCCGGTCTCAAATAGAGGCCGGGTCTTTTTTTAGTTTCGGGTTGTATTTAATCTTCTAAAACCCGTCAGATCGTCTGTTTAAGCCAGTTATATGGTGTAGATTGGGCACGCAAGAGAGCCCTGCGCATTTGGGCGGGAGCTGTTAGCGCAAGCAAGGCAGGAGGTATCGCACACCGGACGAGATGCGCCGCGCCGCGCGTCTATGTATCGCACACCGGACGAGATGCGCCGCGCCGCGTCTATGTATCGCACACCGGACGAGATGCGCCGCGCCGCGTCTATGTATCGCACACCGGATGAGAAGCGCCGCGCCTATGACAACTTTATCACACACCGGACGAGAAGCACCGCGCCGCGTCTGTGACAACTCGCATTCGCACACCGGACGAGAAGCGCGCGCGTGCGGCGTTTATGACAACTCGAGTTATCGGACGCGCACTTTGTCAGTTTATGGCCAGCAATATTGTTATGTTTAAGGACATTATGGAATTAAGATCATGTCTATGTTATGATTGTACTGTAGAATTAAATACAATCGTTGCTTAGTCTGCAATGCAGTCTGAATTCACTTTACCTCAGAGCGTCCGTTAACTGAATTGAGAATATCATCTGAAAATCCGATAACATCAGCAATTTTCATTCAACCAGCTGATTTCTGTAAATGAATGTAAAGCTAAATGTATATTGCAGCACAGGGTGAAGTCTCAACACTAAATTAAAGGCCTGTCTCATATAGACGCCTGTCTCCAATACAAGCCGGTGCAGTTCGGCGATTTGGGAAAATAAAAGCCCGGGCTATTATTTGAAGTTTTACGGTACGTACATGAATTAAAATCCACTTGTATTATAGACTCACAGAGATGGATTATTTCCTTAAAATGCTTTGTTTATGTTTATGTGAAGAAATAAAGTCATACACATCTGGGACGGCATGACGGCGAGTAAATAATGAGAGAATTCAAATTTTTTGGGTGGACTATCCTTGTGCCCACCCAGTCACTGCTTTGTTACTTTTACTGTAACAGGAACTGTTCAAAGGATCCTAGCATCATTTCAAATGTATATGAATTTTAAATATGTATTCTGTATTTAGAATTGTGCATTTTGTATAGTAATGTATATCATGATAATACTGTGCATTACATGTGTAGTATGCAGGTAATGTTTTGTGGATTCTGGTCTTTCCTGTCACAACATTATTGCATCCAAGACTTTCACTTTGATACTTGTGTATATGCCATAGTGACAATAAAGAATGTACATCTATTGGAATTCATATTTTTAATTACTTGGTTGTATAAGTCACAATTGAAACGGTTGATGATTGTTAACATTTTAATTTTAAATGTTAGAAGATATTATTAACTAAATTAAATAACTAAATTAAATTATCAGCATGATTAAAAAAATGGCAACAAGAACATTATTTGTGTGAAATATGAAATGCCCTTTAAGGTCTGTGTATCATCTGACAAGCAGGTCACGATTGTAATTTTCATATTGTTTAAATTGCTCTTTATGAATATAATTTTTCCCCACATGAATGATGAGTCGATTTGCAGTCTTATGTTTCATCAGAATGTTCTCAAGTTCCCTGTTTACATCAGAAGTTGTTGCTTGTGGAAAGCAGCACGTAGATCCTTTGTAAAAGTCTGTGGCAGTTAGTGCAGCAAGTAGATTCCAGAAGAGGCATTTTCTCTTATCCTTATGCAGTTGTGTTTTCTCTTCCCCGGAATGTAAGCTTTCAGTGGGAGGCTGGTCGAGTAAAATAATTCAGCTTTTTTGTAGTAATCCAAGCGTTTGAGCACTGTGCTGATTTGCTGAAGTTGAAATTAGTTGATAAAAGAAGATAAAATATAAAAATATAAAAGCGATAGAGCAAAGCGCGGAGCAGTAAGCAAGAGCGTCTGAACAGTAGTTGAGCAGGAAGTGTAAACCCATCCTCCGAAAATCCTCCTTTTCTCCGGAAAAAAAACTAACTGTAACTCAGCGAATTGTCACTCAGGAACGAGAGATTTGTCTTTATGAAGCTAGAATTCTCTTCTTTTAAATGAAGTAATTTATATAAAAAACTAATATTCTCAGTTTATGTAATCCGTTTGAAACCAAGGAGAGGCACAGTTTTTCGTTCTCCCTTCATTATTTTTAATGAGCTGAGGCCGCCACGCCCCCGGCGCTATTCACATGCTAATAGTTGAGGTGATCTATATTCACATGGTAATAGTTTAGGTGATCTATATTCACATGGTAATAGTTTAGGTGATCTATATTCACATGGTAATAGTTTAGGTGATCTATATGCCTCGCACACGCCCCCCGATCAAAACACGCAGTTTCTTCGTCAGAATCACTGATAGTTCATCGCGTTTTGAGGATGGCACGCTTCTCCGGTAAAGTCGTCCTCCAGATGATTATGGACAGTGAGGAAGAGTTCACCTTTTCCTCAGAGAAAGATCGCATCAGACGGAGAAGTAAGTTGTTTAGTGTTATATAATTCTTTTTCTGATTATATAGAACTCGTATGAATTTTCAGACTATATTCTGCTTAGTTTTGGTTAGCTTTTGACATCTTACAGGAAAGATTGCCTTACAATATCCCTAACATTCATGTATATGGTCGTTTCAATGTGATATTACTCTCTAAACATATTTGTATTATATTTCAATCCGTTTTGATTAGCTTATGACACTGATTATCATGCTAAAAATACTGACTTATGCGTAATGTAGCTTATTTGCGAATATCTGCTTAGGTGTAAATATGATTTTGTGCAAATATATTTCAGCCTCCGGTAAAATGTGATACTGTCTAAATACTAGACATTATATTTTTATATATAAATGTTCGGTTTTGGTTAGCCTATGACACTTATCTTGCTAAAATATTGCCACAGATGATTGTGAATACAGGTGTAAATGTTTGAAATGCTGTAAATGCGTGCGGTCTATATGGCCATCAACAGATACTCGCGGTGACGCGATCTATGGCCCATAAATAGATATTTCTCCGTCCTATGGCACATTAACAGACATATAAACTCAGCAAAAAAGAAACGTCCCTTTTTCAGGACTGTGTATTTCAACAATAATGTTGTTAAAATCCAAATAACTTTACAGATCTTCATTGTAAAGGGTTTAAACAATGTTTTCCATGCATGTTCAATTAACCACAATCAATTAATTAACATGCACCTGTGGAATGGTCGTTAAGACCCTAACAGCTTACAGAGTAGGCATTTAAGGTCACAGTTCTAAAAACGCAGGACACTAAAGAGACTTGTCTACCAACTGTGAAAAAGACCCAAAGAAAGATGCCCAGGGTCCCTGCTCATCTGCGTGAACGTGCATTAGGCATGCTGCAGGGAGGCATGAGGACTGCTGATGTGGCCAGGGCAATAAATTGCCATGTCCGCACTGTGAGACGCCTAAGACAGCGCTACAGGGAGACAGGAAGGACAGCTGATCATCCTCGCAGTGGAAGACCACGTGCAACAACACCTGTACAGGATCGGTACATCCGAATATCACACCTGCGTGACAGGTACAGGATGGCCACAACAACTGCCCGAGTCACACCAGGAACACACAATCCCTCCATCAGTGCTCAGACTGTCCGCAATAGGCTGAGAGAGGCTGGACTGAGGGCTTGTAGGCCTGTTGTAAGGCAGGTCCTTACCAGACATCACCAGCAACAACGCCGCCTATGGGCACAAACCCACCTTCGCTGGACCAGACAGGAGGGGCAAAAAGTGCTCTTCACTGATGAGTCACGGTTTTGTCTCACCAGGGGTGATGGACGGATTCGTGTTTATCGTCGAAGGAATGAGCGTTACACCGAGGCCTGTACCCTGGAGCGGGATCGATTTGGAGGTGGGGGGTCCGTCATGGTCTGGGGCGGTATATCACATCACCATCGGACTGAGCTTGTTGTCATTGCAGGCAATCTCAATGCCTTGCGGTACAGGGAAGACATCCTCCTCCCTCATGTGGTACCCTTTATGCATGCTCATCCGGACATGATCCTCCAGCAGGACAATGCCACCAGCCATACTGCTCGTTCTGTGCGTGAGTTTCTGCATGACAGCGAAAAGCCCGGATCTCAATCCCATTGAGCACGTCTGGGACCTGTTAGATCGCAGGGTGAGGGCTAGGGCCATTACCCTCAGAACTGTCAAGGAACTTGCAAGTGCCTTGGTGGAAGAGTGGGGTAACATCTCACAGCAAGAACTGACAAATCTGGTCCAGTCAATGAGGAGGAGATGCACTGCAGTACTTCAAGCAGCTGGTGGCCACACCATTTACTGACTGGTACTTTTGATTTTGAGCCTCCCTTCCTACCTATTCTTGTGTGAAATTAAAAATGTTTTTGTCTTTTTTTAAATCCATGGCCATTAGTGATTGATAATGATAATAATACAGTTTATTTTATTGTGTTATCAACAGATGTGACAATGAACATGTCCAACTATTTTTTTTCAGAAAGTGCTCTGTGCCACAGCACAAATGCTCAGGCTGCCAAGGCAACTGCAAAGGGCTGCAAATATAAATGGACAGATGTCAGCATCAGTGAGATGTACCGCTATATTGGGCTGCTGTTTTACATGGCCATGGTGAAGGTCAGCTCCATCAGGGACTATTGGCGGCAAAGCAGGTTATATAGCAGCTTATACAGTTATATACAGGTATCCGTCAAAAGTTTGCAAACATTTTTTATGTTTTTAGAAGAAGTCTCTTACAGTATGTTCATCAACTCGTTTATTTGATAAGAAAATACAGAAGAAGAAAAAAACAGTAATATTGTGAAATAGTATTACAATTCAAAATAAATACAGAAGAAGAAAAAAACTGTAATATTGTGAAATAGTATTACAATTTAAAATAGCCTAACTGTATTGTTTAAAATGTTATTCATCATTACTTTAGTCTTCAGTGTCACATGATCCTTCAGAAATCATTCTCGTTTGATTATTTAAAAAAAAATCAGTGTTGGAAACAGTTGTTTTGGTTAGTATTTTTTATAACCTGTGATAGTTTTTTCAGGATTCTTTGATGAATAAAAAAATATTAAAGAACAGCATTTATTTAAAATCTTTTGTAACAGTATACACTACCTTTCTTTCTTTTTTTTAAAGGATGTGTTAAGTTATATTTTTAGGAAAGATTTCTATTTTGAATAAATGCTTTTCTTTTTAATCAGTGAATCCTGAAAAAAGTATCACAGGTTATAAAAAAATATTAAGCAGCACAACGGTTTCCAACATTGATAATACCTGATTATCAACTCGTGATAATAGAATGATTTCTGAAGGATCATGTGACACTGAAGACTGGAGTAAGGATGCTGAAAATTAAGCTTTGATCAAATAAATAAATTATATTTTAAAGTATATTAAAATAGAAAATCATTATTTTAAATTGTAATAATATTTCACAATATTACTGTTGTTTCTGTATTTTTTATCAAATAAATGCAGCCTTCCTCAAAAAATATTAAAAATGGTAATATGTCCAAACGTTTGACTGGTACTATATGTTTATATATGTACGGTAGCACTGTGGTCTTGTGAGGCACAACATTTAGTTCCTCCACATAGAGGAATTACAATAAAAACAGATTGAAAAACAAAACCTTTGAATCTCCTCTCATTCTCAGATTCTCCTCTCTGCCTCACAGCACCGTGATGGGGCATTAGCCATTGATGGGGGAGTGTCTATTGTCTCCCCTCATTCATATTCATGGCCATCAACACCCCTACGCATAAAGCAGTGCTGGCACAAAAACTGACTTACAAAGTTTAAATCATTATATTGTTGTTTTGTGAAAGGGTGATTTTCACATCATTTTGTAGTAAACATTCTAGCCTACAAGAATGGTAACTCAAAAGTCTTGTGCCAAACTATTCAGTATGAGTTATATGCGCTCATTGCAGTGACAATTTTTTCCCCAAAACTTACTAACCACACATAATATTTTTTTTCTATAAAATGCAAACATGTAACTTCCATTTTGCTCACATATTATTGTAGCAGAGTTTGTGCTGAATACAGCAGAATTATGAGTTGGCCAAAGGTATGTTGTAAGTAGCTGAAATAAGCACAAATGTCAGGGCATGTCAAAACATCTCAAGGGCCCCAAAAACCCCTCAGACCCCAGAGGGTTAATGATATGCACATCTATTCATTTTCAGTCAGTCAAAGACAACTTTGCATTTGTAATCCAGTTACATTCAAGGACATTAGAACACATTACTGAACATTGGGAATTTTATGTCTGCATTAAAAGATCTTGATCTCAGCATAATTGTCACTGAAGTGAATGAGTCAGTAATTTATTGACACATTAAATGCATGAATGCATAAACCCCTCTGCCGCTAATGTTCTCTCCTGGATGCCATTATATATAGCAGAGGCAATATTTCCTGGTCAACATTTCCTTGTTCCTGTTCCTGGTGGAATATAAATCAGCACTAATATAAAAGTTGAAGAGTAATCCGTCTATTCTGTGTCTTAAGGTCAATTAAACATTAGCAAAAAGATCCTAACTGAAACACTACACGGATAATAAGGACATAATGCACTTAATTTGTCTGTAATATGGTCACAGGACAATAGCTAAACCGCTTAAAGGGGAACTGAAACGAAATAGGAAGTTAGGGTCATATAACACACGTGTTATCATTGTTATTTGTGGTAGGACAATTAAAACTTTTGAAGTAGTTACAAGGGGGAAAACAGAAATCGTAGTTTGTTGTTTTGTTACTAGGCCATTTTGATTTTCGACGATCCGTGACGCAGACATGGGGACTTGTGACTTGGTGACTTGGACTCGAGTCGACTCGAGTCGCTATTTTTATGACTTGTGACTTGACTTGACAAAAAAATAAAATACTTGAGACTTGACTCGGACTTGGAAGTTAAAGACTCGGGACTTGACTTGACTTGAGACACGATGACTTGAATGACTTGAGTGTTAATCACATCATGTTTTCAGTTTAAATATAAAATATAAAAATTATTTAAAAAAAAAAAGTTGATCCAGCTGGAGCGCAGGCTGAGAATACAGTAGCGTTGTCATGACTGGATCACGACATCAGTCATGCCCTCTCGTACCTTACGCACACCACGCCCACTTAGATCAGATCAACATGTCAGCCGGAGGGGTACCGATCGGTTCATCGCTTTCGGCTTCAATAATTATTCACAAGATGGCAAAAGACGAACAGCGCTTTGCAAGACATGCAACATTAACATCGCGGACAGCCAGACAACACCTCCAATTTCGTCCGTCATTTAAGAGCCATTCTGCCCAGTGCTTGTCAATTTGTTAATGTTATCTGGTTAGTTGGTAGTTAGCTAATGTAATAATAGCTAAAGCCATTAAAGGTTGTATCAGCGATTTCAGGCCCAAAAAAAGCCCAAACATAAATAATCATATTCATCAAATCTTTCCTAACGATCCGCTAGATGCCCGCTTCATGAGCAGGCCGTCAAAAAAAAAACGCGTCTCTGTAAGCAGCCTAGGCTCCGAGATCTGTACACAAAAACAATTGCTACCAACAAGTGTTAACCAACCACTCAAAGGCAAAATAAAGTGTTCTAACCAATAACCGACGAGATGCGCGCATAGGCGCGTGTGTGTGTGTGTGTGTGTGTGTGTGAGAGTTGTGTGTGTGTGTGTGAGAGAGAGAGAGAGAGCGAGTGAGTGTGTTTGTGAGTGTGAGAGTGAGTGTGTGTGAGAGAGAGAGGAGAAATGTAACAAAGTTTAATGTTGTATGTAAACTGTGTTTGAGAGAGAGGGAGGTGTTCAGAGAGGAGTCTGTTGGATGTTAAGCTGTTATTTGTTTTATGGACTCGAATGTTGAAAATTTAAAACATTTCAAACACTGTTGGCAGAAGTGAAAAAGTTACAATTTTGTTTGATTCCATGATGTATTTTACTGAACATGAGTATTTACAATGCAAATCCAAATTATTGTCATTTACTGACAGTTACTTATATCTTGTCTTTTCACTTTATTAAGATCAGATTCTGCAGTTAAAATTACAATAATAAGGTGACTTGACTTGGACTTGACTTGACTTACTACAGGACTTGACTTGACTTGACATAGCCTGTGACTTGACTTGACTTGACTTGCCCAAGAAAAAAATACTTGGGACTTACTTGAGACTTGAAGGTTAAGACTTGAGACTTACTTGAGACTTGCACATGTGTGACTTGGTCCCATCTCTGCCGTGACGTCACTGGAATGGTAGGCTACCTTGACAGCTCCAGCAAAATGGCATCTCAAGAGGATCACAGATCGAGAGGAGGGTCGTATTGCATTGCACCTGGGTGCCACCATGAGTTATACAGGACAAAGGCAGGAGGCCAAAACATACATTACCATCGTTTACCTCTAAGGAGAAAGGCAGTCCTACAATCTTGGCTAGCAGCCTTAAAACGGGCTAGCCCCCCTACAGCCCCTGGGTTTAGGGTCTGTAGTGCCCACTTCCAAACATCTGACTATGAGGAGAGCTTCACTTTTGATTCGAGTGGTAGACTGACGAAGACCAAGTCGAACAGACTCAAGCCTGAGGCAACACCGTCTGTTTTTGACTTCTCTAGCTACAATGCAGGGCAAACCGACAGACCGTCACAGGGCACCATCACATCTAGCACTGTTAGCCGCAGGGAAAGAAAGTCAGGCGGAGAACAGAGAGGTAGGTTTAGCTGTAATCCATGATGCTAAATTAAGTCAAAAACTAGTTAGGGTTAGGTTAGGCTAATCAAGGTTATGATTCTAGGTTATGTACACGTGATCGGGTTGATGTGCGTTTTCATTGCTTAGGTCCCACATTCTCGCGCGCCACCATTGGTTGGTCATGTACATAACGCAAACATTGGTTAAACTGCATCATATATATATATATTAGGGCTGTCAAAAGATTAATCACACCAAAATAAAAGTTTGTGTTTACATAATATATGTGTGTGTACTGTGTATAATTATTTTGTATAAATACACACACAATTATGTATATATTTAAGAAATATTTGCATTTATATACTATATATACATTTATATAATTTATATTATATATAAATATCAATATTTTATATATAAATATAATATTTTTTTCTTAAATATATACATGATTGTGTGTGTATTTATACAAAATAATTATACACAGTACACACACATATATTATGTAAACACAAACTTTTATTTTGGTGTGATTAATCTTTTGACAGCCCAAATATATATATATATATATATATATATATATATATATATATATATATATATATAGTTTCAAGGTTGTAAATGCTGTTTTTAGTGTTAACTTGTACAGTTCCAGCACTGACATTCTAACTTGACTAATTTCATGGTATATCCATTTTATGTTAGCACAAAGAATTAGAGGCAATGCAACCGTTTCAGTACTGATATACATGCATCACTTTTACCTAAATGAGTCAAGTTTGAATGTCAGTGCTGGAACTGTACAAGTATATTAGGGCTGTCAAAAGATTAATCACGATTAATCACACCAAAATAAAAGTTTGTGTTTACATAATATATGTGTGTGTACTGTATATAATTATTTTGTATATATAAATACACACACAATCATATTTAAGAAAAAAGTACTATATTTATATATAAAATATTGATATTTATATATAATATAATTTATATAAATGTATATATAGTATATAAATGCAAATATTTCTTAAATATATGCATGAATGTGTGTGTATTTATATATACAAAATAATATATATAAAAGATGCAAGGCAACTGTTACTTAAGTTTTGATAGCATTTTTATTTTATTTTTATAAGCAGAGAGTGTTTCACATTTTGAAGGTTTGTTTGGATTGCTGCTGTGTGTTTACATTTGTACTGAGTGATAATATTGTGAAATGAGTTACAAGGTTAAATTACTTTTATCTAAATTACCACCACCGCCCCCCCTCCATCCTCCCCCCATCATCCCCCTCCCTCCCTCCATCATCCCCCTCCCTCCATCATCATCCCCATGTTTCCATAGATCAAACAGGCATGCATGTCTATGGTGGGCAGTGAGACAGGGAATGACAGAGATGAGGAAGAACAGGATATACTCAGTGAATCAAGTGAAGCCAGAGTCAGTGTGTGTGTTGGTACCCAGACAGACCCAGTTGAAGACATTAATGAGGGCAGGAAAAATCAGTTCAGGAGCATAGGCACAGTAACCGATGACTTGGCCAACATCACAATGGTCATGAATGACCATTCCTACTGTTCCGCTGTAGAACACTTCAGTCCCCTAGACTGCACATCTGTCCCCAGGACCTCAACACCACAACACACTCAGGAAATGTCATTTGAGCAATGCTACATTGAAGGGGAAGAGGATGAGATTTCCTTTGAAGGGAATCATGAGGACCCCGATGAGGACTACTGTTTCCGTTCAAGTGATGAAAGTTCCGGTGATGTCAGTGATGTGGAGGAGGAGGAGGAGGAGGAGGAGGAGGAGGAGGAGGAGGAGGAAGAACGTGGAGGAGGAGGAAACACTGCTGGTGACAGAAAGTGTATTGTCTCTAACAAACACTTGCTGATGTTGTTTTCTATGTGTCACTGGGAGGGCTGTAGTAAATGCCTTGTAGAGCCACCAACATTGTCCAAAAGTGGATTTGGGGTAACTGTGAAAACGGAGTGTGTGGATGGTCACAATTACATCTGGCATTCCCAGGATCAAATCAGGGGAGTGATGGAGTGCAACATAACAATTCCAGCTGGAGTGTTTGTGACAGGAAATGAGTGCAGTCCTTTCCTTGAGGTGTGTGACACTATTGGTTTAGAGGCTTTATCACAGAGACAGTGGTACAACATTCAGAAAGCCTATGTGATACCAGAAGTCAATCATGCCTGGACTATCCACAATGAGAGCATCATGAGTGCTTTGAGTGATAAGCCCCTCATAGTATCAGGGGATGCACGCTATGATAGCCCAGGTTACAATGCAACCTTTGGCACCTATTCTCTGCTTGACACAGAATCCAAGATGGTGGTGGCTCAGGAGACTGTGCGAGTGACTGAGGTGAAGAACAGCTACTGGCTTGAGGTAGAGGGTATGGAGAGATGTCTTGCCAATCTTGCGGACCACGGAGTCTCCATCTATATACTGGCCACTGACTGCCACCAATCTGTGCAAAAGGTATTAAGAGAGAAACACCAATCAATTAAGCATGAGTATGATATGTGGCACATTGTGAAGAATGTGAAAAAGAGGTTGTTGAAATGCAATAATGCGGCCCTGAGTGAGTGGATCCGGATGATCACCAACCACCTGTGGTACTCAGTCTCCACCTGTGGGGGAGATAAAATCCGACTGAAGGAGAAGTGGACGTCTGTGCTACACCACATTACTAATGTGCATGAGTGGGTGACAGGTGAGACCATAATAAGATGTGAGCACCATCCTTATACTCCTGAAGAGGAGAGCAGGCGCCCATGGCTTCGTTCTGGGTCCACAGCCTTTGAGAGCCTCCAAAAGGTTGTCCTGGAC
Source organism: Phoxinus dragarum (assembly GCA_033366665.1). Taxonomy (NCBI): domain Eukaryota; kingdom Metazoa; phylum Chordata; class Actinopteri; order Cypriniformes; family Leuciscidae; genus Phoxinus; species Phoxinus dragarum. The sequence continues at coordinate 18,894 of JARPMJ010009584.1, forward strand.
AAGCAGCTCATGCAGAAATTGGACAAGGTCACAGAGGGCATCCACACAGGGGATTTAGAAAGTGTGCATGCTCTATATAATAAATATGTGACCAAAAGAAAAAAGTTTAGCTATGAGAGCTTTGGAGCACGTCTTCACCTGGCTGCGCTCGACCACAACACCAACACAGAGAGACGGAGGGCCAAAACCAAGGCTGGAGAAGACAGATACAAGCTCCAATTTTCAAAGCCTGCCAATCAGTATGTGGTGGCGAAAATCAAGGAGAGAAAAACATACAGCTTCCGTAAGGAGATAGTCCATGGCGCGATCTCCAGATGCAGGGTGTCAACCTCCATACGGCCAGTTTTACAGGAAAGCAGTACTGAAGCACACTCTACCTTGGCCCAGCACAGAGGACTCGTAAGACCAGACAAGGGACATTCTGTGGCAAAACACCTGAGCAGGTTTACCTAGACATTAAAATACAACAAAGTCAAAATACAAAATAAACAGGTTACATTTAGTGTATGCAGATTAATTAAAAATAAGCACATTGATTTATAAGGTTCCCTTTTAATAATTTAATATTTTGTGTGCATTTAAATAAAATGTTGGCTACATGTCTTATTTAAAAATAATAATTTTGTTTTACTGTGATCATTCTATTGAAACACATAGCTGTGGCCACACTGTAGCTACCCTTCTAACTTTTGTACACTTCTAACAACTTAATAACACACCGCAATATCAGCACTCCCCATCAACAGTCTTGTTGCCTGTATGTTGTCCAGACTAGCAAACTAATTTCTTTATTTTACTAGTTTATTTATTTATTTTTAATCTTTATTTTACTAGTTTATTTTGTATCAATAAAGTTATATCAAATTAGATATCTTTCAACAGTCTTGTTGCTGTATGTTGTCCAGACTAGCAAACTAATTTCTTTATTTTACTAGTTTATTTTTTATCAATAAAGTTTTATCAAATTAGATATCTTTCCTCCTCTACTACTTTCTCCTAATACACACTTTGACTATAATGTCTGCACTTATTCTCTAGTAATAAATAGTATTGATGACTGATGCGATGGTAATGTCTCGTCTGTAACGTTAGCTTGAATGTTATTCCTCACTACGTAAATCGCGTTGGATAAAAAGCGTACTAAATGAATAAATTTTTATGTTAATGTAAATGTAGATTACAGAAAATGACAGCATCAAACGATCACACGTGAACATGATCTACAATACATCACGATTATACCCTGTTAACAACAAAGTTTCTCAGAACAGGAATTTGTTGATAATGATACGTGACTGAGGCTACATGACTCGCGTTAAAAAAAAAAAACATGACTCGCGTTAGCCAAAGGCTACATTTTTATTTACACATCGTATAACCTCACATACTCAAACCCCTGATAAAACGCAGAGGGGAACAGATTTCTGACATAATTGACAGCACATGATGGAATCGGAACCCTATGCCTTCTCCCCTAAATGTCCTCTTGCCCAAAGGGTGAACTGCCTGTACGCTGTCAACCTAAACAGTCTGAGAAAAGTAAACATGCCATGTTAACCTAGCTTCGATGTCGCCAAATCCTAAAGCCTAAAATATTGGAGGTACATACCTGCTACTTATGGGACGCTCCAGCGTGTCTGCCCTGACGTCCTTTAGAGACATCATAGCAACCTCCAGCACATCTCTCTCACCACATAGCAGTTGAAAGGTTCTCGCGAATGTTATGCATTGTAACCCGGCCATTACGTGATCCAGGTTTGCCTCCTGGCAGCAAATAGACTCCGGAGCGGTCTCCATGGAGGCTACAACGCCCGCACTGACACCAGTCCGTTCCGACCCCACTCGCTCCTGACGCCCAAACAACTTCTGGTTCATCATCATCTAACATGCCTTCCTGGAAACCAGGCGCAATCCAGCATCTCCCTAACTGGTTCGAATGCGTAGCCAACTGGATTGGCAGGCACAGGTAGTACGTCTCTGTCCATACTGTCATATTCAGTCAGTTCAGTCATAGCATAGCCTACAGTGCTACCATGCCAATGACGTCATCGAACATGGCTGTGCTCTGATAATAACAAATGTAAATTTCAGTTATGGGAAAAACTTCATATATGTTTAGTTTTTTATATTATTTTTGAATTAATTTGTTTACTATTTTAATAACCAACATGTTATCGAATTATATATTTTTATTTCAGTTCCCCTTTAAACGGCCTATACCATTCACAAATTTGAACAAAAAATAATGCACATACAAAAATTTTTGTATGTGCATTATTTTTTGTTCAAATTTGTGAATGGTATAGGTCGGAACGACTGGTGTCAGTGCGGGCGTTGTAGCTCCATGGAGACCGCTCCGGAGTCTATTTGCTGCCAGGAGGCAAACCTGGATCACGTAATGGCCCGGGTTACAATGCATAACATTCGCGAGAACCTTTCAACTGCTATGGTGGTGAGAGAGATGTGCTGGAGGTTGCTATGATGTCTCTAAAGGACGTCAGGGCAGACACGCTGGAGCGTCCCATAAGTAGCAGGTATGTACCTCCAATATTTTAGGCTTTAGGATTTGGCGACATCGAAGCTAGGTTAACATGGCATGTTTACTTTTCTCAGACTGTTTAGGTTGACAGCGTACAGGCAGTTCACCCTTTGGGCAAGAGGACATTTAGGGAGAAGGCATAGGGTTCCGATTCCATCATGTGCTGTCAATTATGTCAGAAATCTGTTCCCCTTCTGCGTTTTATCAGGGGGTTTGAGTATGTGATGTTATACGATGTGTAAATAAAAATGTAGCCTTTGGCTAACGCGAGTCATGTTTTTTTTTTTTAACGCGAGTCATGTAGCCTCAGTCACGTTATCATTATCAACAAATTCCTGTTCTGAGAAACTTTGTTGTTAACAGGGTATAATCGTGATGTATTGTAGATCATGTTCACGTGTGATCGTTTGATGCTGTCATTTTCTGTAATCTACATTTACATTAACATAAAAATTTATTCATTTAGTACGCTTTTTATCCAACGCGATTTACGTAGTGAGGAATAACATTCAAGCTAAACGTTACAGACGAGACATTACCATCGCATCAGTCATCAATACTATTTATTACTAGAGAATAAGTGCAGACATTATAGTCAAAAATTAATCTATGATTTTACTCACCCTGAAGCCATCCTAGGTGTATGTGACAGTCTTCTTTCAGACGAATAAAAATGTAAGACGTTTACAAAGAGAATGAGCTTTTTCAGAGCAGAAAACACGTCTTCTCGACATATACACAAACACGAACCAGCTGCAGTGTTTGAGGGTCAAAGCAGATCGGGCAGCAATAGGTGGGCATTAAGCAAATCTGTTACATTTTTACGCATGAATGTTGTGGGAATGGAAGTGAGACTGGACATCACGGACGGCTCGGTTCTGCAGTTCAGAATCGATTGTCTTTTGGGAGACAATAATTATATTGTGTAGAATTTAGTAATTTATGCAAATTTTGTAATTTATGCAAAGAATTTTTGTATTATTAGAACATAGCTTTCATTGTTAGTAAAATTGATATAGAGACAAAAAAATTCAGACACAATTACTATTTCGTGATGTGAACAAAAGTGACCGCGAAGGATTATAGCGCAATAGAAGATAACATAAGTAATGATGGGCAAGACCATTAAAAGCATTGTAAACAATTATCTGAAATTTTAAAAATAAAAAACCCTGCCAGGTAGCCAATGTAGAGACAATAGTATTAGGCTGATATGACCATACAGTATTTCTTAGTTCAAATTAGCTTGTTTTGTAAGCTTATTTAGCCTACAAGACATCCATCTAATAAACAAATCACAGTAATCTAATTCTAATGTAATGAATGTATGAATACGTTTTTCAGTATCAGAGACAGACAGCATGTCAAGTGGCCTGGGTCAACCCATGACTCATTCATTTTAAGACACAGCAGTGTTGGGTGCAGACTCGAGGTTGGTGCTGTGCGTGATGGCTGGCTTCTAGGTACGCTTGATTAATAGACATTTTACTGTACTTCAATGTCATAACCCTTTCACTATCCTTGCAGGGAACAGTGGATATCCCCTCAAGCAGTGGCTGCTGCAACATGTGCCACAGCTGAGCTCGCGCTATAGTGGAGCGCACCATCGGCCTGTTTAAAGGCAGATGGCGCTGGCCTCAACTGCACTGGAGGGAGGTTATTGTACAGTCCTGAAAAGTTGTGCCAAATTGTGCTGGCTTGTGCTGTGCTACACAATGTGGCACAGCTTCAAAATGTGCCTCCACCCCCTGACGCCGATGGCTGTGTTGGCCCCGACCCTGACCCCCATCCCCCAGGGCAATTTGAGCCAAATGCTGCTGCTGTGCGCCAGCGTTTGGAAGCACTTGTGAAGAACAAACAAAAGGTGTGTGGAATCATTATATTATTTATTCAAGAATTCCCTCATTGTGCAGTTTATTTCAGTTAGGACAGTCTTGATTTCACCCAACTCCTTGGCCATAGGGTTGGGGAATCGTAAGAAATTTTTCCGATTCCGGTTCCGGTTCCGCCTAACGATTCCGGTTCCGATTCCAGTTTCCATTAAAATTATTTAACAACTAATAAATAAAATAATGGCAAGGAAAAAAGCACAATACTTAACTGAAACAATCCTTTTTGTGTTTATTACTTACTGTTAAATGAATTTAAATGGAAATTAAATATTATGTTTAAATGAACACCTCTGAACCTGTATTATACATTTTCTCTCTCCGTCTCTGCATAAAAGCTAAAATTATATTTGAGTTATTGTTATAGTATATTCTTTACAAGTTATAAATAGTAATTCAGTTAACTTTATAATAAATGGTAGTTCAGCTGCATGGATGTACACTTAACCTAAACCATGGGGACTCAACGTTTACTGTTTATGAAGTAAATATATCTTATTATTGAAATATTAAACAGAATATAGTAACGCCTATATACAACCGCGTTCCAAATTATTATGCAAATTGGAATTAAGTGTCATAAACATTAAATATTTTATTTTTCAATCAAACTCATGGATTGTATTGTGTCTCTGGGCTCTTTGGATCACTGAAATCAATCTCAGACACCTGTGATAATTAGTTTTGCCAGATAAGCCCAATTAAAAGAAAAACTACTTAAGAAGGATGTTCCACATTATTAAGCAGGCCACAGGTTTCAAGCAATATGGGAAAGAAAAAGGATCTCTCTGCTGCGGAAAACCGTCAAATAGTGCAATGCCTTGGACAAGGTATGAAAAAATATTAGATATTTCACGGAAACGTATGCGTGATCAACGTACTATGAAGAGATTTGTGGCTGATTCAGAGCACAGACGGGTTCGTGCTGATGAAGGCATAATGAGGAAGGTTACTGCCAGACAAATTCATCGGATTAAGAAAGCAGCTGCTAAAATGCCATTACAAAGCAGCAAACAGGTATTTGAAGCTGCTGGTGCCTCTGGAGTCCCGCAAACTTCAAGGTGTAGGATCCTCCAGTGGCTTGCAGTTGTGCATAAACCTACTATTCGGCCACCCCTAACCAAATCTCTCAAGCAGAAACGGTTGCAGTGGGCCCAGAAAATACATGAAGACTAATTTTCCAAACAGTCTTGTTTTACTGATGAGTGCCGTGCAACCCTGGATGGTCCAGATGGATGGAGTAGTGGACGGTTGGTGGATGGCCACCATGTCCCAATAAGGCTGTGACGTCAGCAAGGAGGTGGCGGAGTCCTGTTTTGGGCTGGAATCATAGGGAGAGAGCTGGTAGGCCCCCTTTAGGGTCCCTGAAGGTGTGAAAATGACCTTGGCAAAGTAGAATTTCTTTCCCTTCAGACCACTTTCTTCCATGTATAAAAAGAAGAAACCGTGCCTTCCGTTGCAAAATCATCTTCATGCATGACAATGCACCATCTCATGCTGCAAAGAATACCTCTGTGTCATTGGCTGCTATGGGCATAAAAGGAGAGAAACTCATGGTGTGGCCCCCATCCTCCCCTGACCTCAACCCTATTGAGAACCTTTGGAGCATCCTCAAGCAAAAGATCTATGAGGGTGGGAGGCTGTTCGCATCAAAACAGCAGCTCTGGGAGGCTATTCTGACATCCTGCAGAGAAATTCAAGCAGGAACTCTCCTTAAACTCACAAGTTTCAATGGATGCAAGAGTTGTGAAGGTGATATCAAAGAAGGGGTCCTATGTTAACATGCAACTTGCCCTGTTAAGATGTGTTTTGATTGAAATGGCTTTTGATTTAGTAAAAATATCCTCCTAATGCTGCAAATTCAACAAAAATTACCATTTTCAGTTATTTACTACCTATAAAATGTTTTTAAACTCTGTTGTGCATAATAATTTGGAACAGTGCATTTTGAGTTTTTTATTTTTTGAAAAAAATACAGTTTTCGTTGGGTGGTTTGTTCAATGAAATTCGACTTCTAGACTATCGGTTGGTGACTTGAAAATTATACTGCCTGTCATATGCATTGACTATTTAGGAAAATCAGTGTAAAATTTCATTTCCATAATAATTTGGAACGCGGTGTAGCTGTGGTGCGCGAGCTGATAAGAGAAAAACGGCAGTGGATTGAGCGCGCCCCGGCACAGACGCGCGAGCTGGTCGAGCGCATCAGACGTCAGTGGAAAGTTTGTAGTTCAGT
>JARPMJ010009585.1:0-25544 GCA_033366665.1 Phoxinus dragarum
CCTGGCGGCAAGAAGAAGTTTTAATTAGTGCTTATTCAATTGTCCAATTTTAATATAATAAAATACTGTCATTATTTTATTCCCCTTGTCTGTCTGGTCCTTGACCCGTTCCTCGAGGTGGTTCCCGGTTTTCAGGGGTGGGTTTAGTCTGGCTTGGCCCGCCCCGACCTGTGACAGAACTTGGCGTAAGTCGGCAGGGTTACCACCTCGAGTGGAACGATCAAGGACCTAGATGGCAGAAGAAGAAGAGCCGGTGGCCCGACAGCCAGCTATGCCTTTCTTTATGGGGGCCCCGTGGGCCCAGAAGTACGGAGGTCCGGGGTCAGAATTGAGCCTGTCAGCATGGAAGACCCAGGTCGAATACATGGCAGGGCTCCTAGGGCTAAGCGCCCCTCAGAAGGTACAGTTTGTGCTAAATTCATTGGAAGGAGAAGCAAGAAGAGAAGTACAGGCAGCGCCGGAAGCAACCCGCATCACAGTCCAAGCCATCTTTGATTTTCTCACGGGGCAATACGGAGACACCACCCCGGTAGCTGTCCTGAGAACACAATTCTTTAATTGTAGGCAAGGGCCTCGACAAACTGTTCGGCCATTCACGTTGCAACTGAGGGAACAATTTACCAGGCTAAGGGGAAGACAGGATCACGGCTTGGGGGACGAAGAGACCCTACTGCGAGATCAGTTTTCTGTTGGGATTACGGGAGGGCCCCGCGCGTCAGAATCTGCGGGTGCAACTGAGACAGAAGCCGGACCTCACGTTCGAAGAGCTGCGGCAAGAGGCTCTAGCCCTCGAGCGTGACCACACCGAAGGTATGGATCCCCCCAGCTGTCTGGCTGCGAACGCTGTCAGTGGGCCTTCGGCCCCTGTTACTTCCGATTGGAAGCATGCCCTCCGGAAGAATTAAAAAGGGATATCCGTGAGATTTGTCTGAACTGTCTAAATCTGTCGTCGAAGAACTCCGGCGAGAACGCCTCCATTCATCGTCCTCACCGCGGGAGCGAGCCTACTCCGACGGGAGTCGCCCTCCAGAACGTCATTTCACTCGACCCACGGGTCCCCGATTCCAGTGGGACGAACAGGGGCGTCCTATCTGCAACGGTTGTGGAGAAGCCGGACATTACGTCCGTCAGTGCCCTTCCAGACGCACTTCGCAGGGTTTTTTTTTGAGTTTCCGGCCACTGTGGGTCAAGTGGTCGGGACCCCCTTTTCAGACCCCTCGTCTTCCAAACTGTCTAAGGAACGCCTGGTGGGCCGTTGTCCGGTCATCATGGTCCAAGTCAATGGCCAGAAGGTACAGTGTCTGTTGGACACGGGGTCCGCAAGTCACTCTGTTCGCAGAGAGCCTAGTCCAGGAACTATTCGGCACCCAGGGTCGGCCGACGACCGAAGCCCCCTGGTTAACTCTGCGAGGGGCCAATGGTCTCGACATCCCATACGTGGGATACGTAGTGACGGACCTAGAAATCCATGGCATGGTCGTACCCAGAAGGGAGTGGTGGTGGTTCGCGACGCCTGCCTGGGGTCTCATCGCGCCCTGTTGGGCATGAATGTCATTTCCGAATGCTGGGAGGGGCTGTTCCAGAGCGGGCCGGCTCGAGCAACTGCGACGCCTGAAGGCAGGGAATGGGATCGCATTAGAGCGGACTGTCGCCGAGTTTGCCTGGCTGAACAGCAGGGGGACCGGGAGAGCACTGGAAGAGTGGCTTGTCGCTATGCGTTGTCCATCCCGGCTCGAAGCGAGGCGATGGTCTGGGTCCGGGTGCCCCCTAGACTTTACCACCCGGAAGAGTGGGTGCTGGTGGAACCGCACAACGACGGTCCTAAGGTGGAAGTGGCCAGAGGACTGGCATCCGCCCAAGGCAGCCGAGTCCGGGTGAGAGTCCGGAACACGAACCCTTTCCCGATCCAACTGCATCGTCATCAGTGCCTAGCCCGAGTTACCTCAGTGTTGCCCCAGCAAGTGCAAGATCCAGGAGGAGTCAAGTTCAGTCAAGTGGGCCCGACCGTAGTGGAGGTTGCGTTAGCGCGGACGGGGACACACAGAAGAGAGGCTGGAGAAGGACTGCCGGCCCACCTTGGGGGTGAGTCCCTACGGGGGAGAAGGACTGGAGGCGGAACAAACAAGACGGCTCAAGGCTCTTCTATCAAAATGGCCACAGTTGTTCTCCACCCACGACGAGGACTACGGGTGTACTAACATCGTTCAGCATCAAATTCCCACTGGAGAAGCCACGCCTAGTAGAGAGCGCTACCGACCGGTACCCCCAACATTATATGCTGAGGTTCGGGCTCTTCTGCGGGGGATGCTGGATAAGGGGATCATCCGCGAGAGCAGTAGCCCTTGGGCGGCCCCGATTGTTCTGGTGAGGAAGAAGACAGGCGCATGGAGATTCTGTGTGGATTATCGGAGGTTGAACCGAGTGACAAAGCGGGATGCTTTTCCATTGCCTCGAGTTGAGGATTCCCTCACAAGTCTCACACAGGCGGCCTGGTATTCCACACTAGACTTGGCGAGCGGATACTGGCAAGTGCAGGTGGACGAGCGGGACCGGGAGAAGACGGCCTTCACTACTCCCTTTGGGTTATATGAGTGGGACCGGATGCCGTTCGGCCTCTGCAACGCCCCCGCCACGTTCCAACGTTTGATGCAGCGCTGTCTAGGGGGCCAGCTAATGGATACCGCTCTTGTGTACCTGGACGACGTGATCATCTATTCCCCTGACTTTGAGACTCACCTTCAGCACCTTGAGCAAGTGTTCCGCTCCCTCGAGAAGTACGGGTTGAAGCTCCAACCGGATAAATGTCAGCTTTTTCGGAAGGAGGTAAAGTTCCTGGGCCATATTGTGAGCGCTGCAGGAATCGCTGTGGACCCAGAGAAGGTGTCGGCTGTACAGGGGTGGACTGCCCCGAAGACCGTGCGCCAGGTTCGATCCTTCCTTGGCTTTGTGGGGTATTACAGGCGCTTCATTAAAGATTTCTCTAAGATCGCCAAACCCATGAACCAGCTGCTGGGTGGAACGGGACACACCAAGGGCCGAGGGTCCCCAATGATTCAGTGGGACCCAGCATGCGAGACCGCCTTCCAGAGGCTCAAGCAAGAGTTGTTGCAAGCACCCATTCTGGCATACGCCGACTTCACCCAGCCCTTTATCCTCTACACCGACGCCAGCCACTTGGGCTTGGGGCTGTCTTAGCCCAGAAACAACGGGAGGAGGAAAGAGTCATTGCCTATGCGAGCCGGAGTTTACACCCCGCGGAGAGGAATGATGCCAACTATAGCTCTTTCAAGCTTGAGTTATTGGCCATGAAGTGGGCGCTCAGTGAGAAGTTCAAGGACTACCTATGGGGAGCAAAGGTGACCGTGGTGACTGACAACAATCCACTGGTACACCTGCAAACCGCCAAGCTTGGGGCGGTGGAACAGAGGTGGGTGGCACAATTGGCCAACTTTGAGTACCAGCTTCAGTATCGGCCAGGAAGGGAACATACCAACGCTGACGTGCTGTCTAGGTGGCCCGAAGGAAGGCCGGAGGGTCCGGGACCCATGCTCGAGGTGGACCGTGACGAGGGAATGATGGTGGGCATTGTGGAGGCACCGGGGACCCCAGTCGGAGGAGCCGCCCGCAAGTTGGGGATGGGACCCACAGCGCTGGAGGATGCTGCAGGGCGAGGATGAGGACCTGTCACTGGTCCGGGTCTGGCTGGAACAGGACAGGTGGCCAGAGGGTGCGGGACGCCGGGCTCAAACCCGAATCATGAGGGGCTGCTGGGCCAGAAGGAGAGGCTCCACCTGAAGGAGGGGGTGATTTGTCGGTCCCTCCAGGACTCACGCTCGGGTGACCCGATCTGTCAAGTGGTAGTCCCCGAGGGAAGATGTCACGCTCTGCTGGAGGCTTATCACACCAAGCTTGGTCATCAAGGGCGGGAGAGGACGACGGCACTCCTGCGACGCCACTTCTACTGGCCTGGAATGGAGGGAACCACAAGGACTTACCTGCAGGGCTGCCCGCGCTGCACCTTGTTTAAAGCCAGGAAGGAGACACGAGCTCCATTGGTCCCAATTCGAGCCAGAGCACCGATGCATATCCTCGCTATGGACTACCTGACGCTGGGTCGGCCGGTCGATCGCATTCAAAACCTCTTAGTGATCACTGACCTGTTCACTAAATATGCCTGGGCCATCCCAACTCTGGACCAAACCGCCATTACCACCGCTAATGCCCTGTGGAGGCACGTCATCCAGCCTTTCGGGTGTCCTGAAGTGTTCCATTCGGATCAAGGGCCAAATTTTGAATCCAAGGTAGTACATGAGTTGTGCCAACTGTACGGATGTAAGAAGACCCATACGACGCCCTATCATCCTCAGGGGAACGGAGGGTGCGAGAGGTTTAACCAGACGCTGCTCGGTCTCTTGGGGACCTTGGAGAACGACCAACAGGGGCATTGGGCTGACAACCCTCCCGGCGATGGTCCAGGCGTATAATAACAGCATCCACAGCACGACCGGGTATGCGCCAACCTACCTGATGTTCGGAAGGCATGTGAGACTACCGGCTGACCTACTACTGGGGACTGCGGCCGCGGAAGAGGGAGGCGGTGTAACGGAGTGGGTGGCCAGACACCATCAACGCCTTCGACTGGCCTACGGACGGGTCTCGGACCGAATCAATCAAGCCGCAGTCAAGAACAAAAGGCTGTATGACCGTACGGCTCGAAGTGCACCCCTACTGCCTGGCGAAAGAGTTCTGGTGCGAGATAACCGGCGACAAGGAAAGGGCAAACTCAGTGATCGGTGGGAGCCCCAGCCGTATGTGGTCCAACGACAGCCGCATCTCGATCAGCCGGTGTATGCCATCCGTCCCGAAGGGAGAGAAGGTCCAGAGCGGGTGCTCCACCGAAATCTGATACGCCCTTGTCCAAACTACCCCAAACCAGCTGTAGAGAGACCTCCGGTTGAACCAGCGTGGATGCCTCCCGTGGTGGGATGGGCTGTGGCCCCTCAGGGGCTGGGTATAAGGCCAAGGCCAGAGGAACCTAACTCCCCACCCAGGCCCGAAGAACCTAACTCCCCTCCAAGGCCAGAAGGACCTAACTCTCCACCAAGGCCAGAAGAACCTAACTCCCCGCCAAGGCGATCCCAACGGGGGAACCGGGGGCAACCCCCAGCTAGGTATGGAGACTGGGTGTCCGGATCCCGTTCTAGGGACTAGAACGGTTTGGCAGGGGGGGTATGTCACGGGGTGACAAAAACCTGAACAGGACTAAGATCCGGGGGAATGCACTGCAAATTGGTTGCCATGGCAGCGAGGCCAATTGCCTGAGTGACAGCAGGTGTGGGGCAATTACAGGGAACGCTGTGAGAGGGACACATATTCAGATGGGGCTTTAAAAGCAGAGAGAAAACAGACTGTGGTGTGGTTCTCCTCCCGTGTAGTACTGTGTTTGTCAGCGGGTCGTTCTTTTTATTATGGCTGGGCTGTGGAGTGCTGGAGATCGAAGCTAAGGAAGAGAAAGGAAGTAGTGAAGGATTTGTCAGCGAAAACCTAAGGAATATCGTCAGCCGTGGGAGAGACGCAAGTGATGAGTATTGGATCCGTTGTTTATGTGCACTAACACTGAAGTGGTGTTGCAAGTTTGGAAGTGTGTGGCACGAGTGAATTATTACACCGAGTGAATTGTTGATCTGTCTCCAACTTCAGTCTTCTCTTTGCCGAATGTAACGACAGCTGCAACATTCTTCTGCTTTTCCTGGAGCGAAGTCGAGCCCTGGCCAAGGACTAGATTCGATCTGGTGGGAGAAGGACCAGTGGGGTGAGTGCTGGCCCTAATGCACGGTGTGTGAGTGGAATTACAGTGCCTGAAGTGACGATTCACCCGGTTTGTGCTGTGAAGTGAAATTGTTGTGTGGAGAAATATTAGAAGTCTGCCGTGCACTCTTCCCATTCAGTCTTCCACCCGCTGTCTCCAGGGGCAGGTGTCGACAAATCAAGAGCCCCACTTCCTCCGTGAGAAGATCCGGCCCTGTTAAAGCTGAGTGTTTTATATATCGCTGGACTGTTTAAAACCGTGCTGTGTTTGTTCCAGTGTCCAACGAAGTGGAGCGTGTCGCTCAAGTGTTCTCCCAGCCTGGTGGTCTCCACACGCCCCTATTAGAAGCCTTTGCTCTGTTCAGACGAAGAGAGAGGTATATCAGTTGAAGTTTCATGTACTATTGGAACCGTTAAGACCTTCCTGTACTGTTTCAGTGTTCAACAAAGCGGAGCGTTTCCGTCCAAGTGCCCTCCCAGCCTGGTGGTCTCCACACGCCCCTATTGGAAGCCTTTGCCCTGTTCAGACGAAGAGAGAGGTATATCAGTTGAAGTTTCATGTACTATTGGAACCGTTAAGACCTTCCTGTACTGTTTCAGTGTTCAACGAAGCGGAGCGTTTCTGTCCAAATGCCCTCCCAGCCTGGTGGTCCCCACACGCCCCTATTGGAAGCCTTTGCCCTGTTCAGACGAGGAGAGAGGTATATCAGTTGAAGTTTCATGTACTGTTGGAACCGTTAAGACTTCCCTGTACTGTTTTAGTGTCCAACGACGCGGAGTGTTTGTCGTCCAAAGTGGTCTCCCTGTCTGGTGGTCCCCACACGCCCCTATTGGAAACCCTTGCCCTGTTCAGACGAAGAGAGAGGTATATCAGTTGAAGTTTCCTGTACTATTGGAACCGTTAAGATCTTCCTGTACTGTTTCAGTGTTCAACGAAGCGGAGCGTTTCCGTCCAAGTGCCCTCCCAGCCTGGTGGTCCCCACACGCCCCTATTGGAAGCCGGTTGCCCTGTTCAGAAGAAGAGAGAGGTATATCAAGAGAGAGCTTCATGTACTGTTGAACAGCGAACCTTACTGTATCGTTCCAGTGCCCAACCAAGTGGAGCGGTTCATTTCAAGTGTCCTCCCCGTCCGGTGGTCCCCACACGTCCTCCATTGGAAGCATCTGCCCGAAACGGAAGAAGAAGGTACCTCAGCTGAGTGTTCACATACCGACGAACGGTTAAACCCCGCCATATCGTTCCAGTGACTCGCTCGCCCCCACACTTGTATACTTACCTGGTGACCTACCTGGACGGCGTGAGGATTTCTCCGGATCCCCATTCAACGAGCCCCAGCCCGCTACGATCGTTCCTCCCCTCCCATCCCAGGAGGTCCAGAGACGCGTGAACTGCCCTGGCGGTAAGAAGAAGTTTTAATTAGTGCTTATTCAATTGTCCAATTTTAATATAATAAAATACTGTCATTATTTATTCCCCTTGTCTGTCTGGTCCTTGACCCGTTCCTCGAGGTGGTTCCCGGTTTTCAGGGGTGGGTTTAGTCTGGCTTGGCCCGCCCCGACCTGTGACACGATTATGGCAGTACTTTGAATAAATTGAAGCTAATGCAAACAGAATACTGTGATTATGTTAATGTAATCATGCTCATAGTTAGAAGAACCCACCCGCATTACGATATGACTGACATAGTGTGCTTGTGCTAGTGCTGCTGATAAAATAAGTGTGACGTTCATCCACAGCTTTGAAACAGAAAAAGACACTTTATTTTTCATTTGCTAAAACCTACAGTAGTGTTTACCACTTCTAACTTTAGAATCGAGGCCCATTCAGGATTTGTATTATCATTAATATGGTCTGCCTGAAAAATAAATCTAAGACACGGCCAAACACTTAATATTCGTGTAATGAAATAAGAGATTAGCCTGCCAGCTGGTCAAAGATATGAAAACAAGATAGCATGCTAACACTAGGCACTTCAACTGATTAATGAAACAATCAAGGTATGGAATTATAATGTTCAGTGGCGTATCCAGGACATTTTTACGGGGGTGGCCAAGATGGGACACAAAGCTAGTGTGGGGTGGCCATATCTACTATAAAGTAATGTTATGTAAACCTTGAAACTCGCATGAACAATAGAGGATTCTAATAATAGTAACAAAGTGCAATAGAGGTATAGCTAGTTCTTGCTTTTTGCTCATTCTCCTGCTACAAAATGCTTTCACATAGGCCATAAGACCACAAGACAAGACTTAAAGTCCAATGATGCCAACTGGTGGAATGGGACACAGAAGTCACGGTTCGGTATGAATTCGGTACAATGGAGGGAAAAGCAAAACAAAAATGCAGAAGGCATATTTATTTTATTGTGCATGTCTCAGTCTGTACCACCTAGTGTCATACAGTCCCATGAGCAGCTGCAACAGCCTGAAGTGTGTAAAGTAATATGTGAACAGTAAACAATAAGTACCCCACATTATCTTGTTAACATTAAGTTAGTTAACATTAACTTGTAAACAAAATAAGACAATCAGCCATAAAACTGAAAATACAGCATCTCTTATGTATGTGCTGATTGCCTAATCAAAAATAAATGGCCATGTTTTATAAAAAGGTTCACAAAACTAAATAAAAATGTTTAGAAAATATGTAACGTTAATTTAGTTGTAGGTTACGTTCTCATATGCATTTTTTCTCTCTAATGTCACGGAATAATCTTCCTGCTTTACACGATTCTTTTGTAGTGTGGTTTTGGTCTACTAAAGTGTTGTACTTAAATAAACATTCACGAATGTACCTTACTACTTCTCGCCGCCGATTCCTGGTGGTTTAGAGAACACCGAGTCGCATCCTGTCGTTTCAAAGAATAGTACACCGGCGAGCGCGAAGTCAATGCCTGTCCATTTGGGGAGGCGCGCGCGCCGTCATCGGAGGCTCGCGCTGCGGAGGCAGGCGAAAGTATAAACAAACCTAGTTTAAGATTAGGTTAGATTAGATTAGGTTTCCACAAATAACCCGCGTATCTAGCAGTAGTTCCAGCATTACATTCATTAATTTGCACGCGAGTTTTATTTATTTTTATACCATGTATTCTCCGTGTAAATTCATGCACCGAACCGTTTCGGTTCAATACGAATACATGTACCGTTCCACCCCTATGCCAACAGACCAAATATATTTTAAGGATTAAGGTGCTTCTTTAAAAAGTAACTTTTGAACATTGTAACTGGCCCTTAATCAGTTGATCAGCTGTCATCATTGACAGCATCTCTTGTTGTGTTGACGAACATGCAACTACCTATCAGATCTGGGGTGGCCACAGGGGTGGCCAATGAGCTTTCAGGGGTGGCCCTGTAATGCACAAGAGAAAATATTTTTCTATGACATGCAAAACAAGAACACAAAGGAAATAAGGCAACTGTACTGTAATATTATCAGATTGCTAATCTATACGTATGACAAAAGACAAACACAGGGTAAAAGTAAAAGAAAATAAAGTAAAGGAGAAGGAGAGTAAGACTGTGAGAAAGAAGAGAGTGCAAAGAGACATGCGTTTAAAAGAGCATGCTGGGTAAATCTCTCATAACTAATTAAGACTCTCCACTGATCAGATCAACAGAGACCAGCAGGGATCCTGTTACACACTTAAACCTGTATACTGCATGCATGCTTGTGTGTGTGTGCGCACATGTGTGTGTAAAATAGTTTGTATGTGTTTCCCTGCTGGGCCACGAGGGAGCCCAAACTGATGGGCACTGGCAAACCAAATCACACACCAGCATAAAGCAACTAAGAAAAGGAGGTTCTGAATTTGATGTGTGAAATGTGAGTCTAATTCAGCATGAAAAGCTCATCAAACAGCAAGAGAACCCAACACCTGATCTCTCCAACACACTCTGCCAAGCTTCATCTTCATGCTCACAGACAGAACAATACACAGCAGAAGTTCAGCTTCTCCCATTCGTCCATTAATCTGTTATTTCTGTGTTTAACCAGAACAGGTATCTCTTCAGCAGGAATGCCCCACTCGTCTAAACCAGACTATTGATCGCTGTTACGGAAATATTCCCAATGCTTATCAGTATACCCGATAGGTCTGATAGGTGTAACGAGCAACTAAGGGACTGCTTTGAGGAAACTAATTGGGACATTTTCTTTCAATCTTGTCATGATTCTGATGAGTTTACAGACACCATTACATCATATATTAAAGGAGAACTCCGGTCAATTTTAACATTGAGCTCAATTTTTTGTAAATTTGGAGTGCTGTCAATACAGAGAACAACGACAAAAATCGGTGTTGCCTACACTGTTTTATCCTATTTTTAAAATTTGCACCCTATTGACTTGAATGGGGCAAGTTTTAAACCTGCTTTTATCCTCTTAACATATTTGATGTGTCATACAAGTGCCCAGCCATGTTGAGTGATTCCTTAAGAGTGAACACGAGTGAATCTGACTGCAGTAGATGTGAAAGATATGAATAAAAATGATGTTATATCAGCCAGCGCAAATACCTGTATTTAGTTCCTGTTTTCGGTAGAAGTCCAAAGTAGTCGATTGTCGAGTTCACGCGCGTGATCATAGCAACTAAACCTATGCGCGTGAACTCGACAATCGACTACTTTGGACTTCTACCGAAAACAGGAACTAAATACAGGTATGTGCGCTGGCTGATATAACATCATTTTTATTCATATCTTTCACATCTACTGCAGTCAGATTCACTCGTGTTCACTCTTAAGGAATCACTCAACATGGCTGGGCACTTGTACACATCAAGGATGATAAGACTAAGAACTGGTTAAGTTTAAAACTTGCCCCATTCAAGTCAATTGGGTGTAAATTTTAAAAAGAGGATAACACGGTGTAGGCAACACCGATTTTTGTCGTTGTTCTCTGTATTGACAGCACTCCAAATTTACTAAAAATTGAGCACAATGTTAAAATTGACCGGAGTTCTCCTTTAAGTTTTGTGAAGACAGACACTGACTGGGTCCCAATTTGCCTACTTATACTACAACCTAAAAGTATGTACTCTTTTTGGTAAGACAAAGTATATACTTTTGAGTGTGTAGCAAAAAAGTAGGCAAGCTTTGAGACTACTTCGTCATCTTTAACGGACAGATCTGTCGCGTGCATCCTGTCACTGTAAACTGCCCTGTCAATCATCTTGTCACAGTTAAAATCCTCCATTCAATCTAATTTAATTTCCTACCGTTTCGGAGAGAAATGTAGTAGCACGTTCATCTGCCAGTCGCGGATTTCATGCGGAGACTCTCCTCATGTGTTTGGAATTTGAATATAATGATGCATTTAAAAGTTAATGGTACGTGTCTTTACAAAAGTACACAATGTTGCTGCAGATGCAATATAATGTGGACAACATTGAATAAATACATTTTCATCAGGTTAGATACTGATAATTAATCACTCAAACCCTGTTATCTCCTCTCTACATAACGCCGGACTCGCGCGTCCTCCATGTCTGTAGTTTTTTTAACACCTTTCACTCGTGTTTGTAGTTCTAACCGAATCCTCGGCCAACGCGCGATGGGTTATGGGCATTATTAGCCGTTAGAGTGTTCGGCCTTGTCCCAAATGGCGCGCTTCATGTGGACTTTCAGTCTCGTGGACTTAAATTGCGCGTGCTCGCTGAGTCTACGAGTCCGTAGGCCGTCCCATTCATCATTTTAACGCTCTGAAGTGTGCTCAGCAGCGCCCCCTTTGTACCCTTGAAGCGGTCTTCAGCGAAGCCCGCATAGATGCAGGCTTCACGCACTTTAACTACCCAGGAATCCTTGCGAAAGGCCAATCAGACAACGGATGGGAGGAGCTTTCGCTCATTTCGCTCCGTGCACAAAATGGCGACCGTTGACGTTCGAACCCTGAGTGTGCGGACCAGTACTTCCGGTGATCTGACAGCGAGAGCGGGAGACAGCGAGAGCAAGAGACAACAGCGACCGAGTTCCATTACTAGTAGGCCGCGAGACAGAGGGTTGATTGGTACCATTTTGAGGGATTAAACCGCATGGTGATTTTTGTGTAGGTATATGACCCTGTATTTGAAAAATGTGTGATAGCATTAGATTCAAGGTAGTTTTTGGTTACGGAGGACAATTTTCAAACATATGTCAAGAAAAAGGATAAATGAAATTTGACTTGGTGGCATTTTATGACAATGTCAGTCTAATGCCAGAGATTTGCCACATTTTTGCTTTATTAATGAGGTATTGAGGAAACAGAGTTAAAGGTTTCCAACCCAACATATACGCCTTTGAGAACAAGTAAGCAGTAGCAATGAGTGTTTTTAGGATTCAAGAGAGGCGACTTGCCTTTCGGAGGGTGACAGCCTCAGCACTTCATTGTTGTGTGTCGTTATATATGTACCGTTTCGTCACGTTACAAAAAAGTCAGCTTTCATGCATTCCCCGCTTACGCTGCGGTAACTTACAGGCTGAGTGGATGCAGAAGATCCAGGGGGGACTTCAACCCGACCAAATTTTTAAATGCATATAATTTTCTGTGTATTTCACCTGTGAGTTTCTATCCTTTCTATTACTGCATTTATTCTGTGCAAGTGAGATGAGTAAAGAGCATCTGTTTCATAAATCATTATCTGTCTGGTGTTTATAAGCAGCGCATACAGTCTTGTACTACATGTAAAATATACACAAACTTATAGTAGACTAAATTTTTGTGGTAACGTTACCTACAGTTAAAAATGTAAAATATGTGATGATAATATTGATCGAGTAAGTGAAAATATATACGCAGAATTGAGAAAACCGTACTTATGGAGATAAATTGTAGCCTATCACAGGGCAAACGTGTGAATGTTCACGGGGTATTTTATTTAACAACTCTAATCGTAGTTGTAAATTTACAGTTGGCATAATTGTCATTGTGTATGCAGCATGAGTCCAATACAATCTTCTGTTCGTGAACAGTTGTATTTCATTCATTAATCTGACTATGTATCCGTGCATTTAATTGCCATTGGCTCGTGTAATAGTAATATGGATCTTGGTAGTATTTTAAGTTATATAATTTATTCTATAAACCACTATAAAAGGTATAATTTTCGGCTTTCTCCGGCTCCCTGCACCGTGCATAATGCGAAACCGGAAGTGTCTAACCGCACACTCGCTGATCAGAAATCCAAAATGGCGGCCCCGTGCAACTAGTCCATTGTCAACATGTTAAAAGTCTGAGAAGAAAATATTTAAGTGTAAATATCATTATGTTTTGTATGACTAGGTGTACATTTTACCAGTTGTTACCTACAGTTAATACAAACATTATGGTCATCAACCAGTGGTTGATGTCTCAAACATAAATGTATATTTAATATAAACAAATAGCTGAATAATAGGCTACGATCGCATTATGATTCATTAAATAAATAGAACCGAATGTCAGGGCTTTACTGAGTCATATGTAAATGTAGAAATATAATGTTTAAACAACAACCGGACCGTCTTCCTATTTCCGGCGTGACGATCGAGTCTGTCCCAAAAATACCTCTCAATGCGCCCTCGTGCACTCGCAACAAGGGCCCTATAGGTCTGCACTACATGACATCACCAAAGTGTGGACTCTGAGGAAGTCCACAAGTCCGGAGTGTGCCATTTGGGACAGGGCCTTCATCGATCTGCACTTCGGATTCTGACCGGAAATAGTAGACCATCCGGGTATCTTTGGAACACTTATTTCAACATACTACGATTTGGGACGAACTAATTCTACTTTCGAATACTGTTTAGGACGGGTAGTATGCGAATTGTGACTGAAACTAAAACTGTGAAAATTTTCCAATTAGTAAGCCCCGTATCGAAACAGCTAAAAAACTGTCTTAATGAAAGGAAGTTTGCCTTTTGCTCCGGTAATACAGATTTACTGTGTGAGAAAAAGGAGACAGCTGTGGGGAAAATTTTTAAAGGCAAAAATTATTTAAAAAATAAGATAGAGGGTAAAATTCTTAACTGGTCATATGAGACAGGCTTTGGAGGGATTAAATACATTAATGGGAAGGCCTAATAAAAAATATGATAATTGTGTAAGTAAAAGACAAACTTTCATTAATGACTTTTAAATAACTTAAATCACTTTTATGACAGATTTGACACTGCGGACGGTAAGACAGAATGTGATGAGATAGCTATGTAAAAATCTCCCTGCAGAAACATCTATAGTTATTAATGATGTTATGGCAAGCCTTAGTAAATTGAGGCCAAATACTGGCCCAGATGGTTTAAAAGCCTGCCTTCTTATAGGGACAGTGAGTAGGAATTTCTCCCATCTAGCGGTGAAATTGTATTTTGCCTTCAAACGAATAGTGCTCTATAGCTCCTCGCTTTTTCAAATGCTTGTTGCAACTACTACGATAGCCGTTATGTTCCAAGAAGCTATGACAACACAATAGCCCTTCGTCGAGTTTAACTATACGTTACATGTTCTACTGTTATGCTGCCTATATAATGAATTACGCAACCAAGGAATGAAAAAAAAGCTTGTAATTTAGACCGTAACATTGACTTACCTGTCGAGACGAAAGCAAGCAACTTCAGAGTCCCTTTGAAAGTCTTTCTCCTTCATTAGCTCTTTCCAACTGGGTAAAGCTATCCTGTTATTTACCCTTGGTTTTTGAATTCGCCGGT
Organism: Phoxinus dragarum; assembly: GCA_033366665.1. NCBI lineage: Eukaryota > Metazoa > Chordata > Actinopteri > Cypriniformes > Leuciscidae > Phoxinus > Phoxinus dragarum. The sequence continues at coordinate 14,467 of JARPMJ010009585.1, forward strand.
CACATTTCCTTTTAAATACAATTTTGCCATTTCTCCTGTGGCTTGGCATAAGTATGATCCTGAATTATGAAGTACCGTGCAGTGCAGCCTTTAAAATTTACCGGGGCAGTTACACGCATTACGCCTCTTGTCGTGATGCTGGCTCTGAACAAAAACGCCTTGTGGAAACGCGTTAAGGTAGGCTAGTGCTTTTTGTCCCTCTCTGCTATTATAGTTTTTCAAGATGGCGGAACGACATGGAAGCCTCCTTGGAGTTACCTGTCCCATGTAAATAAAGATAATAAATTATTTGTGTAATAGGATAAGTCGGATCAAATGGGAGAGGTAATTGTACATCATTGAGGACACGTTTATGAATAAAGACATTGATTTTAGCTAATAAAATACTTAAAAAAAATACACACTGTCCCTTTAAAGAGTGCTCCTCAATTAAAAGGAGTTTTTGCAAGGTTGTTCCAATTTCTTTTGGACACATACATGTATAGTGCCAAAAATATGGAAATACTCAATAATTAGGCCTGTGGCAAAAAAGCCAGGTGCGAGTATGCTAAACGATTTCCGGCCTATTGCAATAACTTCTATACTAAACTATGGATCGAGTTTTAGCTAATCATCTCACTTCAACTGTTGCCTCTAGGTTAGATTCACTTCAGTTTGCATTGAAGAGTAACAGAGGCACAGATGATGCTGTACTGACCCTGCTTAATACAGTTACAAAACATCTCATGCATCCCAAAGCATATGTCAGGGTTTTATTTGTGGATTTTAGCTCGGCTTTTAATTAAATGAAGACACATATTCTCTTAACAAGGCTGGTTAATCTTGATATTAATACAGATTTAGTCTTCTGGATTAGAAACTTTCTTTATTGCCGTACACAGAGGGTCTGTGTTCGAGGGACAGTGTCTGAAATGCTCACTTTAAGCACAGGTTGCCCACAAGGCTGTATTTTTTCCCCTGTGCTTTTTTTCTCTTTTTACTAATGAGCTTACGATTAAAGGAGAACTCCGGTCAATTTTAACATTGAGCTCAATTTTTAGTAAATTTGGAGTGCTGTCAATACAGAGAACAACGACAAAATCGGTGTTGCCTACACCGTGTTATCCTCTTTTTAAAATTTGCACCCTATTGACTTGAATGGGGTCTAATTTTAAACCTGCTTTTATTTCTCTTATCATCCTTGATGTGTCATACAAGTGGCCAGCCATGTTGAGTGATTCCTTCAGAGTGAACACGAGTGAATCTGACTGCAGTAGATGTGAAAGATATGAATAAAAATGATGTTATATCAGCCAGCGCACATACCTGTATTTAGTTCCTGTTTTCGGTCGAAGTCCAAAGTAGTCGATTGTCGAGTTCATGCGCATAGGTTTAGTTACCTATGATCACGCGCGTGAACTCGACAATCGACTACTTATTACTTATTACTACTTAATACAGGTATGTGCGCTGGCTGATATAACATCATTTTTATTCATATCTTTCACATCTACTGCAGTCAGATTCACTCGTGTTCACTCTGAAGGAATCACTCAACATGGCTGGGCACTTGTATGACACATCAAGGATGATAAGAGAAATAAAAGCAGGTTTAAAATTAGACCCCATTCAAGTCAATAGGGTGCAAATTTTAAAAGAGGATAACATGGTGTAGGCAACACCGATTTTTGTCGTTGTTCTCTGTATTGACAGCACTCCAAATTTACTAAAAATTGAGCTCAATGTTAAAATTGACCGGAGTTCTCCTTTAAGGAGGAACATTTTAGATTACATACGCTGATGACATGGCCTTAGTTGGCCTATTAGACAAAACTCTTTACATGATGTTGCCTACCTGGCTCACACTAGTCAAGTCAAGTCACCTTTATTTATATAGAACTTTTTACAATACAGATTGTATCAAAGCAGCTTCACAGTGATAACATGAAAATAATACAACAAAGTTTGTTTTTAGAAGAAAATTGCATCATCGTCCATCTTAAGTAAGGCAGATCAATAATATTGTTGAATATTAAATGTCCCCAACTAAGCAAGCCAAAATCCAAGGCAAACAGTGGCAAGGAACCAAAACTCCATCAGGTGACAGAATGGAGAAAAAAACCTTGGGATTACAAGTCAGATTGGATCAGAACATTTAGAGTATTTATCCATTTCCATCTGGTTGGAAGTCGGAGTCATCACGCCAGCTGGCACTTCAGGGATGCATCATGGATGAGTCCAGGTCCACCATCTGATCTGGATACGGCCTGGATCCCCTCAGTAACAGGCAGTTGGGCAAGTTACTTTTAAAAAGTAATTAGTTACAGTTATTAGTTACTTCTTCCAAAAAGTAACTAAATTAGTTACTCAGTTACAAATTTTAAAAGTAACTAGTTACTTAAGAAAGTAACTATTGCGTTACTTTCAAGTAAAATTTAATTTTAAATGCTCAAATGTGACCCCACCTCTACCCCTCTTTAACGGAATTTAAAATACATGTGCATGTTCAATTATTTATGATAAATCTGAATATTATAATGAAATGGACACTTAATACAATACATTATTAACAGAAACATGAAACATTGTACACACATCAAAAAAAAAAAAAAAGAATGTTGCTGTGGGACAAAGTGAGACTAGCCTCCAATCAAATGCCATGCATGTAGATATTATGTTTATATAGTGGATCAATGCAAATAACACAATAGATGTTTTGGAACTTTTGATATTTATTGTGCCTCAACAGGCCACAACTGGGCAAAATTAAATTAAGCTTGTTAAGCAATATACCAAAAAGAAATAACAAATATATTCATAATTCACTTTTGCCCAGGGCATAATATGCATTTATGTCTATAGCCTACTTCCATTTAGAGAAGGCTACTTTTGGATTGGGCTCGTCGCCATACCTGTCTCTCGTTGACTGACTGGCTTGTGTTGTTCCTTGTGTGTCCTGTCCGACTATGCGTTTAGATGGGTCGTTCGCAATTCATGAGCGTTAGTGATGATGGGTCGTTTGCGAATGAGCGTTAGTGATGATGGATCGACTCGTTCGCGATTCGCGAATCAGCCGACTAAGAGACGGCTCTTTTAGGTTGAACCTCGGGAGCTGGCTCGCATATCTGAAGAGCCGACTCTATTTTGACAAATTTAGCCTATAGAAATTAAATAATTATGTAATAAAAATTGAAAAGTCAATTTCATTTAAAGAGCCGTTTGTGAGCCAAAAGAGCCGGCTCTTTTCAGTGAGTTGAGTTAAAAGAGCCGAATGCCCCATCATTAGCCTACTATCCGTGCTTTCGAACACCTGCCCAACTCTACCTCTGATTGGCTTACAATGAAATTTTACTCTACCTCAGCCAATCGTCAGCATTTATGCGCTTGTCTCGTGCTCTGCCCACAAACCAAGGAAGAACAGTAAAAAAAATTATTTGCCTCTCGCTCAGAGATCTAGGCTAGTTGGTCTGATGAAAAAAAAAACAGCTTCATCAGTTAGGCCTTAGTAACATAGTAACACACATTTTTTGCCAGTAACGGTAACGGCGTTATTAAGATGAGAAGAGTAATCAATTAGATTACTCGTTACTGGAAAAAGTAATGCCGTTAGTAACTTAATAACGTTAATAACGACGCCCGTTATTCCCATCACTGGTAACAGGGAAGGGACTGGTTGACACTTCAGGACTGCGTTGTCATCGTGTCCAGGCGCAGGTCCTTCATCAGATCTGGATACAGCCTGGATCCGGCGGACTGCGGAAAACCTTGGATAAACAGAGAGACTAATATTAGCGTAGACGCCATCCTTCTTATGATGTAACAAGTACATCAGGGAGTGTTCCCGATTCCAGCTGACCTAAACTATGCAGCTATGTGTATGCTAGGCCAAAGAGATGTGTTTTTAGTCTAGATTTGAACTGACAGAGTGTGTCTGCTTCCCGGACAATGTTAGGAAGATTGTTCCAAAGTTTTGGTGCTAAATAGGAAAAGGATCTACCACCAACAGTCGATTTTGATATTCTAGGTATTACCAACAGGATGGAATTTTGAGATCGCAATAGACATGAATAGACATCAAGTACTGAGGAGCTAAACCATTTAGTGCTTTGTAAGTTCTACCAGAAAGACTCTGAAGAATTAATACTGTGACGATGAACATTTATTTAAGAGCTCAGCAATCAATCAAGTTCTTTGGCGTAGGCCCTGTCCGTAACTCGCATTCCGAGAGTATGGAATCTGCATATCCTGCCTGAAGACGAAGGCAGAGGCACAGCCGACCCACTGCGAAGTAAGGAAGGGGGCCATCTGGTGGTGGTGGGGTGGAAGGAGGAAGAGGACATCCTGGCGTCTTCAGGATGGGGGGGAGGACCCGACATAGTGGTGTTGGGGGGGGATGGAGGAAAGGTCCCGTCTTGGTGGTGGTTGGGGAGGATGGAGGTGGTTGAAGCGACAGCATCTGCGAACTCAGACATGTGTAAGTACCACCCTTTTATATTGGGCTATTAGGTTATGATTGGATAGACGAGAAGGTAATAAGTGACATGAACGATTGAGTCTTCCTGGCAGAACTTGCGCTAGGCTTCATTGATCAGCAATATTTTAAAATGTATGTTTAATAGGGAGCCAATGCAGTTTTGACAGAACCGGCTAATATGGTCATACTTCCTGGTTCTGGTAAAAACTCTAGCTGCTGCATTTTGGACCAGCTGTAGTTTGTTTATTATGCGTGAAGGGCAATCACACATAATAGCATTACAATAATCTAGCCTTGATATCATGAACGCATGAACTAATTGTTCTGCATTTTTCATTGAGGGCATTAGACACAATTTAGATATATTTTTAAGATGAAAAAATGTGGTTTTATAGATGCTAGACACGTGACTTTCCAACGAATGGTTGGTATCAAAGAGCACACCCAGGTTCCTAACCGACGATGAAGACTTGACAGAGCAGCCATCAAGTGTTAGACAGTATTCTAGATTATTACGTGAGGACGTTTTTTTGTCCAATAATTAGAATCTCTGTTTTTTTCAGAATTAAGTAGTAGGAAGTTGCTAGTCAACCAGTTTTTTATATCAGCTAAGCATCCCGTTAATTTTGTGAATTGGTAAGTTTCGTCAGGGTGTGAAGAAATATAGAACTGCGTATCATCAACAGTGAAAACTTATGCTATGCTTCCTAATGATATCTTCTAAGGTTAGCATGTACAGAGTGAACAGCAACAGTCCTAGTACTGAGCCTTGTGGTACACCATACTGAACTTGTGATCGATAAGACATATCTTGTGGACATATGGCTGAAGGCCAGAGTAACTGGTACTCGGAGCGTGGCGTGTTGCCATGCCCACCTTGGGACTCGATCACGAAGCCAAAGCTAAAGTGGTCTCATATGAAGCAATCCGAGCGGCATTCCTGCGGCATTCCCAGTTGTCCTGAAGGCCCAGGCGAGCAAGGTGCCGGAGCACTAGGTCCCTGTGTTCGCAAACCTGGTCTCGAGAGTGAGTTAGGTAGAAACGGTCTGTGTCGAGGAAGAATGGAGACATGAAGTAGGCGTCCTTCAGGTCGATCGCTGCAAACCAATCCTGTGGCCACACACATTAGAAAATGCGTTTGGCCGTGAGCATCTTGAACGGCGGCCTGTGAAGGGGACCGGTAGTAGGGGCTGTAGAAGTCGGACTTCATTTTAGCTGGAGGGACAGTCTCGATCGCACCCTTCGCCAATACGGTGGCGACCTCCGCTCTCATAACAGGGGCATAGCCACCGACCATAGTGAAGCAGACTCCCCTGAAGCATGGAGGAGACCATGCGAACTGAATCACATAGCCGAGCCTGATGGTTCGTGCGACCCAGTGGGACAGGTTGGGAAGCTCTAGCCAGGCTGCCAAGAACTGTGCCAGCGGGGTCATGCGAACCACAGACGTCCCCTCGGTGATGGCCCGGACGTGGGTGGCATAGCGGCCCGGTGTGGGGGCACGGTCATTAGCCGCCTCCTGACAGAGGAGGCCAGGGAAGGACCAGAGTTCCATGGGGGCCTGCTCTGCCAGTGGTCTGGCGACAGAGGGGGGACGAGAGTGGCGAGGTCCGTAAGCGGCGTGCATTGTCATCCCAGAACTCTGTGACAGAGGAGGACAAGCGTGGCGAGGCCCCTGGGCGGCGTGTTTAAGAGGTGCTTTGTCTTTTTTTTCTTTTCTTTTTTTCTACTGCCTGTATAGTTATTTTATGTGCTGGTGAGCCAAAGACAATTTTCCACCTTGGTGGACAATAAAGAAATACAATACAATACAATATAATATCTCTGTAAAACAAAAAGCATGTGTAATAGGTTGTAATTATATGTAATGGGTTGTATTTATATTATATGAAATAGATTGTAATTATATCTGACTTGCAGATAATACAAACGCAACAACGTAGCGTTTGCAATGTAGGAATATGCATGTGGTCTGTAACGGGAGAGAGAGAAAGGAGACGAGCGGTGCCACGCCCCCCTCGCCACAATGCAGTATTCCTAGCTCTGTCTATCTGTGAATTAACACTGAATGCATCAGCTTGTAATGTATATACAAATTTGCAGGGATGTATCTTCTAACAGGTGTGCTGACCTCATCTGTGTAGGCCAGGAAGTTGTGTAACACAGAACAAGCTTTCACAATGTCAACTGCTTTGTCTGGCAGACATTCTAGAGGTCGCCGAAGGATTCACCACCTTGCAACCAAATTGCCAAATGCATTCTCAATCACCTGTCTGGCTCTGGAGTGACGGTAATTGTAGGCCTGCTTATCCATGGGCAGGTTCATCCCTATGTAGCAAAACAAAACAGTATTAATTGATAGGCAATCATTGTGTGCCAATGTAGTTATGATCAGGAATATATACATATACACAAAGTACTATTACATTAAATACATTTTGTCTGTGACATACCTGGAAAGGGACGCATGAGGTTGTTGTGTAGGGGGAATGCAGCATCACCAACTATCACAAGTGGGATTTTGACTCCTGTTCCAGGAAGATTGGCTGGTGGGAAGCCTAGAACCTTCAAGAAGCCTAGAACCTAATCGGCTCTCCTTGAAGACACCACTGTCACTTTCCCGTCCGTATCCCCCCACATACACCCATGGTGAAGCGATATCTTCTGCCTTAACCGGTTCACGGGTCGCACGTACTGTACCTTCTCCTCCGACGCCTTCTCTTGTTTCTGCCTTTTAGTTTTAGTAATTTCACTAAAATTAACTGTTTTTTCCACCTTGATAAGCTCTAAAGCCCAATTTATACTTCTCCGTCGATATCCCGCCATAGCTACGTCGTAGTGATGTATGTCTCGAGGACCAGTCTGGTCTCGGTCTTGTCACGGCCTTGACGGTCTTTGGTCTCGGTATTGTCTTGGTCTCGGACCTCTCGGTCTTGTCTAGGTCTCGCTGTCTCAGACCGACATAGTGGTCGGGGGATTTAGCAATACAATACTACAATATCCACAACGACACAACGTTCGATAATGCAACATTATTAATTATTTCGCGCCCTTCAAATGCAACCAATCACATGCATGTATTTTTTGTGACACAGCTGTTTCGCCTATTTCATCAATGTGTATCTTAATAGCCCAGTGGTAAAACTTTCGCCAACCGTGTTGCAACTACGGTAGCCGTTATGTACCAAGAAGCAATGACAATAATAGCCCTTCGTCGAGTTTAACTATACGTTACATGTTCTACTGTTATGCTGCCTATATAATGAATTACACAACCAAGGAATGAAAAGAAAACTTGCAATTTAGACTGTAACATTGACTTACCCATCGAGAAGAAAGCAACTTCAGAGTCCCTTTCAAAGTCCTTTCTCCTTTATTAGCTCTTCCCAACTGTGTAAAGATATCCCGTTATTTACCCTCGGGTTTTGAATTCGCCGGTCACGTTTCCTTTTAAATTCAATTTTGGCATTTCTCCTGTGGCTCGGCATAAGTATGATCCTGAATTATGAAGTACCGTGCAGTGCAACCTTTCAAATTTACCGGGGCAGTGACACACATTACGCCTCTCATTGTCCGCTTCAGCTGGTGTCAGTCACGTTACGCTGGCTCTGGATGAAAACGCATTGTGGAAACGCGTTGAGGTAGCCTAGCGCTTTTTGTCCCTCTCTGCTATTATAATTTTTCAAGATGGAGGAATGACATGGAAGCCTCTGTAGCCAGTCAGTCTCTCAGTAGCCTCGCGCAGCAGTCCCAGCCTGCAGTCAGAGCAGAGAGGAGACACACACCCCTCCGCGTCCAGGCTGCAAATGAATCGCGCATGTGCATGGCGCCACCGTTCCCGCCCTGGCTTACAGAGCGGGGTAAATTGTAAATGTTCACTCACTCTCACACAAAAATAAATCACTGCATTTAAATTGACTCACGACATAGCTCTCCATTCACTCTAGTCTAGTCTCTTGCCAAGTTCGCTTGTGCCAGCTCTCGCTAGTCTGTTATCAATCTCGATTTACGTAGGCCTTTACTACAAAATCCCAACAGTCTTTTTAAAGACTAAACCCACACATTTTTTGTTAAAGATTAGATCAAATCTCAGCCCTAGCTAGTATTTTTTTAACTGCTAGGCATTAGCTACACTTAGCTAAAACTACCCAGTTTTAGCTAAGTGTAGTGTAGCTAAGTGACTAAGACACACACACACACACACACACACACACACACACACACACACACACATACACAGATGAGGACTGCAATCGTTAAGTATTAAAATAAAATCTGAATTGTCTGCAAAATAATTATTTTGTTTGTTTAATTAAAGATTGTGCCTAAGTCCCGACTGATTAGCCCCTGATACGTCTCTCAACATAGTTTAGTTTATTTTATTTTTTTATATAGCACATTTCCACTGCCTCAAGTGCAGCCCAAAGTGCTGTACAATTCCAACAATAAAACCAAACAGAGAGAATACAAAACACAACAACATAAAATTTATATATTTAGGTCTCTCCTGAGCCGGAGTTAAATGCCAAGCTATAAAAGTGCTTCTTCAAAGCCGTTTTAAAAGAATGCAATGTGGGGATGGAGCGGATGGCAAGAGGTAAGGTATTCCATATCCTAGGGACCGGCTTTCGAAAAGGCTCGATCACCTTTCCGCTTGAGTCGGGACCGCGGTACCCGGAGCAATAATTTATCTGCCGATCTCAGGTTCTTTACTGGCTGGTGCAGAATAATAAGATCAGATAGATAGGAGGGTGCGAGATAATTTAAAATTTTAAAAATGAATATTAAGGTCTTGAAATCGATCCGAAATCTGATAGGTAGCCATTGAAGGGATGTTAGAATTGGGGTGATTCTATCACTCTTTCTCATACTGGTCAATAGTCTTGCTGCGGCATTTTGAACCAGCTGCAATCGATTCAGCAATGACTGAGAGAGTCCCAAATATACCACGTTACAATAGTCCAATCTGGATGATATAAAAGGTTATGGATAATCGTCTCCAAATCCCTAGATGAGAGCATAGGTTTCATTTTCGCTATTAATCTTAGGTAGTAGAAGCTAATTTTCACCACAGTTTCAGTTTCAAACATGTTTTGTAAATTTTAATTCAGAGTCGAAAAATACACCCAGATTTTTTGCTCATGGGTGAACATTTCTGGATAGTGGCCCCAAATAGGTAGAGATAAGTGGTGAAGAGCCAAGAGGGCCGAAAACAACAACATCAGTTTTGCTCTCATTTAAGTGGAGAAAATTCTTAGCCATCCAGCACTTTACCTCATCAAGATACTTTACAAGGTTGGAACAAGACTTATCAAGAGGATGTAGTGGGACATACATTTGAGTGTCGTCAGCATAACAGTGATATGTGATCTCATATTTCCTGAAAATAGAGCCCAAAGGTAACATATACAAGGAAAATAGAATAGGACTCAGTATGGATCCTTGTGGGAGCCCGCATGATAGTGGTACTGAAGGTGATGAGTAGTTACCAATTTTAACTGAGACAGACCTATTTGAAAGATATGAATATAACCAGCGTAAGCCCAACCTCCTGCTTTAGACGATCTAAAAGAATACTGTGATGGATTGTATCAAAGGCGGCGGTTAGGTTGAGCAAAATTAAAATAGCGGAGTTACCCGAGTCCAAAGTGAGCAAAAGGTCGTTTGTCACTTTAAGGAGGGCGGTTTCAGTACTATGACGGGTCCTAAATCCCGATTGAAATTTATCAAGAAGATCTTGGTCTGTTAAAAATGCAGAGAGTTGAGAAAGACGATCTTCTCCTACACTTTAGACAGAAAAGGTATTGTGGAGATAGGTCGAAAGTTATTAAACTCAGATGGATCAAGACATGGCTTCCTCAAAAATGGCCAACCGATGCACCACCAGCTGCAAAAAAACTTCGAAGGTACGATGAAGCATACCTGCAGTTTGGGTTTACAGTCACGGCTGATCTGAGACCTCAGTGTGTCGTGTGTGCCGAGGTGCTGGCAAACGACAGTATGAAGCCTGCAAATTAAAAAGGCACCTCGAAACAAAGCATGCTGGCATTAAAAATAAACCGGCTGAATATTTTAAAAGAAAGCTTGATGGCCTCCGTCAGCAACAGGCAACCATTTCGGTGCACAGCACTGTGTCTAAACAGTGTTTGGAGGCATCGTATGTAGTGGCCAAAAGAATCGGTAAACTGGGTAAACCGCATACAATCGCCGAGACTCTCATTTTGCCGGCAGCGCAAGACATGTGCAGAATAATGATAGGCGATAGTGCAGCAGCCAAACTCGGTGCAGTACCACTGTCCAATGACACAGTCGCTAGGAGAATTGTAGACATGTCCAATGATATCAGAGAGCAACTGATAGAGTTCGTAAAAAAGAATCCTTACTATGCGCTGCAGCTGGACGAATCCACTGATATTGCTGGGCAGGTACAGCTCCTCACCTATGTCAGGTATCTGCGGGAAAAGGCGATTGAGGAGGATGTCCTGTTTTGCCGGCCTCTTCAGTCGCACACTACAGGAGAAGCCATTTTCAATGTCCTTGATATTTTTATCCGTGAAAATGGTGAAATGGAAAAACCGATGCGTTGGCCTATGCACGGATGGTGCGCAGGCAATGACGGGGCGTG
>JARPMJ010009586.1:0-25543 GCA_033366665.1 Phoxinus dragarum
AAACTTCACACGTTTGATAAGCGTTCTGTCCTGAACACATGACCATGCTCAAATTCAGTTACAGTCATAGCGCCACATGCTGGCAACAGGAAGTGACATGTTTAACACTGTTTTGGACTCCTAATAACATATAAAAAATTGCCAGCAAGTGCTTAACATGTTAACAACATACTAGAAACATGCTAAAACATGCTAGCAAACATTAGCTAAGTGCTAAAGCATGCTATTACTGCAATTAAATAGGAATTTGCTGTAACTCAGGCATTGAATGTCCAATCTGCCCCAAACTTCACACGTTTGATAAGCGTTCTGTCCTGAACACATGACCATGCTCAAATTCAGTTACAGTCATAGCGCCACCTGCTGGCAACAGGAAGTGACATGTTTAACACTGTTTTGGACTCCTAATAACATACAAAAAAGTGCCAGCAAGTGTTAAACATGTTAACAACATACTAGAAACATGCTAAAACATGCTAGCAAACATTAGCTAGGTGCTAAATCATGCTATTAATGCAATTAAATAGGAATTTGCTGTAACTGGCATTGGATGTTTAATCGGCCCCAAACTTCACACGGTTGAATATTCTCATGTTTAAACACATTTACATGAGAATATTCAGTTATAGTAATAGCGCCACCTACTGGCAACAGCAAATGACATGTTTAACACTGTGATGCTGTACTAGCAACATATTAAATATGCCATTGAGTTATAAACATGTTAGAAACCTGTTAAAACATGCTAGCAATTCTTAGCTAAGTGCTAAAGCATGCTAATGCAATGAAAGAGGAAGTTGTTGTTACTAAAGAAGGCAATGTCCAATCTTTCCCAAACTTTACACGTTTGATAATAGTCCTGTCCTGAACACATCTACATGACACTTTTCAGTTATAGTAATAGCGCCACCTACTGGCAACAGGAAGTGACATGTTTAACACTGTGATGCAGTACTAGCAACATTTTAAATATGCCATTGAGTTATATACATGTTAGAAACCTGTTAAAACATGCTAGCAATTCTTAGCTAAGTGCTAAAGCACGCTAATGCAATGAAACAGGAAGTTGGTGTTACTGAAGAAGGCAATGTCCAATCTGCCCCAAACTTCACACGTTTGATAAGAGTCCTGCCCTGAACACATCTACATGACAATTTTAAGTTAAAGTAATAGCGCCACCTACTGTCGACAGGAAGTGACACGTTTTACACTGTGATGCATTACTAGCGACATATTTAATATGCCATTGAGTTCTAAACATGCTAGAAACATGCTAAAACATGCTAGCAACACTTATCTGAGTTATAACGCATGCTATTATCCCCATAATCAAGGACATTTTTGTAACTGACTTTGACATACTCCTCTATTTTTACCTACTTAAATGCACATTGCCCACCGTGCTCTGTCTTCCTAAAGCCACCGGGTGGCGGTGGCACGGGTGCGAGGGCCCTTTCATCGCTGCTTGCAGCTTTAATTAGGGGCCAAGCACTGAAAGTGCGGAGGCACCTATTGTTTTTGTTGGCGTTCTTATTAGGGGCCAAGCACTGAAGGTGCGGGCACCTATTGTATCTGTTCCCGTTCTTATTCTTCTTCTTTTTCTTTTTCTTTTTCTTTTTCCGACTGGGCGTCTATGGCAGCCTATAGAACCGTTTGCGGGAAACTTATGAAAATTGGCACAGTGATAGAGGACAGCCTGAACTATCACCATAGCAAATTTGGAGTCTCCAACTCATTCCCTCTAGCGCCACCAGCTGTCCAAAGTTTCACTCATGTTTATGCTAATAACTTTTGAACCACAAGGGCTAGAAACAAAATTCTTTTTTCCTCTGATTCCTGAGCTCATGACGATTCGACTGCACCCTATGACGTCATTTTCCGTCATAATAGTTTTCCCGCCATTTTGAATTTTCCGAAAAACCTACTTTTTCGAACTCCTCCTAGGCCGTTGCTCCGAATTTCACGAAAAATGAACCAGATCATCTCCAGACCTTGAAGACCAAAAGTTATGGAATTCAAGTTGATTCGAATTACCGTTCTTGAATACCGCGCAAATAAATTTTACGTAGCGCTTGCAAAAACAGACGTAAGGCCGTATCTCCACAACGCTTTATCGGATTCAGACCAAATTTGGAATATGTCATCACAAGCATGACCAGAGGCTACATGCTGCGTTTCGGCGCAGCGCCACCTACTGCTCCGGAGATATGAAGAATTTATGTTTTTGCTTATAACTTTTGAACGGTTTGTCCAAAAATCACAAAAGTGGTCTCGTTAGATTCAGGGCGTCGTGCTGAGTTGACTGATATCCAATTTTCCCATATCGGCCATTTTGGCTGTCGGCCATTTTGAATTATGTGCTAAAATGCTGTATTTTATGAACGCATGAACGTATCGTTACGAAACTCAGTATGGGTCATCAGTACAAGGCCTTGAAGGTACTCAAAAGATTTCAAGACAGCGCCACCTTTTGGTCAAAAGTTATAATGAAATTTCCAAAAATGCTAATAACTTTTGAATAAATTTGCCTATAGTAATGACACTGATCTCAATATATTCCTTGGGTTATGCTGAAAACATAGATACCAATTTTGCCATAGTCAGCCAAACTTCCTGTCCGCCATCTTTATTTTCTTTTAAAACCTACTTTTTCGAACTCCTCCTAGACCGAACGTCCGATTTTCACCAAAATCGGATCGTGTCATCTCCAGACCGTGCCGAGTAAAAGTTATGGATTTCGTGTCGATAGACGAAACCGTTTTCGTATACCGCAGTGGCAAAGTTGAGGCATGATGCCAAAATGACTATTCAGGCTTTATATCTGCAATGCCTTGACATATTGACACCAAACACCAAACACATCACATCAGTTTCGTAATTGCGCACCTATTGGTCGAAATTGATAATCATATTTTTAGTTAATGTATGTGATTTTTCAACCATTTTGCCAAAATTCATCTTCAAATGTCTTTAATTGCTCCTTGCTGCAGTTTGTCTCACACTTTCAGCCATGTAGGCATATCTCGTCGTCTGCTTTTGCGCTTGGCCCCGTAATGGCTGCTTGCAGCTATATTTATTATTATTCTTCTTCTTCTTCCGCCATTGAAGTCTATGGCAGCCCTATGAACCGCTTGCGGGAAAGTTGATTTTATTTGACATTCTGATAGAGGACAGTCCCAACATTAAATACACCAATTTTGGTGTCTCCAACTCATTCCCTCTAGCGCCACCAACAGTCCAAAGTTTCACTCATGTCTATGCTGATAACTTTTGAACCGTAAGGGCTAGAATCAAAATTCTTTTTTCCTCTGATTCCTGAGCTCACGACGATTCGATTGCACCCTATGACGTCATTTTCCGTCATAATAGTTTTCCCGCCATTTTGAATTTTCCAAAAAACCTACTTTTTTCGAACTCCTCCTAGGCCGTTGCTCCGAATTTCACGAAAATTGAACCAGATCAACTCCAGACCATGACGACAAAAAGTTATGGAATTCAAGTTGATTCGAATTACCGTTCTCGAATACCACGCAAATAAATTTTACGTAGCGCTTGCAAAAACAGACGTAAGGCCGTATCTCCACAACGCTTTATCGGATTCAGACCAAATTTGGTACATGTCATCACAAGCATGACCTGAGGCTACATGCTTTGTTTCGGCGCAGCGCCACCTACTGGTCCGGAGATATGAAGAATTTATATTTTTGCTTATAACTTCTGAACGGTTTGTCCAAAAATCACAAAAGTGGTCTCGTTAGATTCAGGGCATCGTGCTGAGTCGACTGATATCCAATTTTCCCATATCGGCCATTTTGGCTGTCGGCCATTTTGAATTATGTGCTAAAATGCTGTATTTTATGAACGCATGAACGTATCGTTACGAAACTCAGTATGGGTCATCAGTACAACGCCCTAAAAGTACTCAAAAATTTATGAGACAGCGCCACCTTTTGGTCAAAAGTTATAATGAAATTTCCAAAAATGCTAATAACTTTTGAATAAATTTGCCTATAGTAATGACACTGATCTCAATAGATTCCTTGGGTTATGCTGAAAACATAGATACCAATTTTGCCATAGTCAATCAAAGTTCCTGTCCGCCATCTTTATTTTCTTTTAAAACCTACTTTTTCAAACTCCTCCTAGACCGAACGTCCGATTTTCACCAAAATCGGATCGTGTCATCTCCAGACTGTGCCGAGTAAAAGTTATGGATTTCGTGTCGATAGACAAAACCGTTTTCGTATACCGCAGTGGCAAAGTTGAGGCATGATGCCAAAATGACTATTCAGGCTTTATATCTGCAATGCCTTGACATATTGACACCAAACTTTGTATGTGTCATTGTCACTTCACTCTGACCACATCACATCAGTTTCGTAACTGCGCCACCTATTGGTCGAAAGTGATAATCATATTTTTAGTTATTGTATGTGATTTTTCAACCATTTTGCCAAAATTCATCTTCAAATGTCTTTAATTGCTCCTTGCTGCAGTGGGTCTCACACTCCCAGCCACTTTGGCATGTCTTGTCGTCTTGCTTGCGCTTGGCCCCGGTGATTGCTGCTTGCAGCTATATTTCTTCTTCTTTTTCTTTTTCTTTTTTTTCTTTTTTTTCTTCCGACTGGGCGTCTATGGCAGCCTATAGAACCGTTTGCGGGAAACTTATACAAATTGGCACAGTGATAGAGGACAGCCTGAACTATCACCATAGCAAATTTGGAGTCTCCAACTCATTCCCTCTAGCGCCACCAGCTGTCCAAAGTTTCACTCATGTTTATGCTAATAACTTTTGAACCACAAGGGCTAGAAACAAAATTCTTTTTTCCTCTGATTCCTGAGCTCATGACGATTCGACTGCACCCTATGACGTCATTTTCCGTCATAATAGTTTTCCCGCCATTTTGAATTTTCCGAAAAACCTACTTTTTCGAACTCCTCCTAGGCCGTTGCTCCGAATTTCATGAAAAATGAACCAGATCATCTCCAGACCTTGACGACCAAAAGTTATGGAATTCAAGTTGATTCGAATTACCGTTCTCGAATACCGCGCAAATAAATTTTACGTAGCGCTTGCAAAAACAGACGTAAGGCCGTATCTCCACAACGCTTTATCGGATTCAGACCAAATTTGGTACATGTCATCACAAGCATGACCTGAGGCTACATGCTGCGTTTCGGCGCAGCGCCACCTACTGGTCCGGAGATATGAAGAATTTATGTTTTTGCTTATAACTTCTGAACGGTTTGTCCAAAAATCACAAAAGTGGTCTCGTTAGATTCAGGGCGTCGTGCTGAGTTGTCTGATATCCATTTTTCCCATATCGCCCATTTTGGCTGTCGGCCATTTTGAATTATGTGCTAAAATGCTGTATTTTATGAACGCATGAACGTATCGTTACGAAACTCAGCATGAGTCATCAGTACAACGCCCTAAAGGTACTCAAAAATGTATGAGACAGCGCCCCCTTTTGGTCAAAAGTTATAATGAAATTTCCAAAAATGCTAATAACTTTTGAATAAATTTGCCTATAGTAATGACACTGGTCTCAATAGATTCCTTGGGTTATGCTGAAAACATAGATACCAATTTTGCCATAGTCAGCCAAACTTCCTGTCCGCCATCTTTATTTTATTTTGAAATCTACTTTTTCGAACTCCTCCTAGACCGAAGATCCGATTTTCACCAAAATCGGATCGTGTCATCTCCAGACCGTGCCGAGTAAAAGTTATGGATTTCGTGTCGATAGACGAAACCGTTTTCGTATACCGCAGATGCAAAGTTGAGGCATGATGCCAAAATGACTATTCAGGATTTATATCTGCAAATCCTTGACATATTGACACCAAACTTTGTATGTGTCATTGTCACTTCACTCTGACCACATCAGTTTCGTAACTGCGCCACCTATTGGTCGAAAGTGATAATCATATTTTTAGTTATTGTATGTGATTTTTCAACCATTTTGCCAAAATTCATCTTCAAATGTCTTTAATTGCTCCTTGCTGCAGTTTGTCTCACTCTTTCAGCCATGTAGGCATATCTCGTCGTCTGCTTTTGCGCTTGGCCCCGTAATGGCTGCTTGCAGCTATATTTCTTCTTCTTTTTCTTTTTCTTTTTTTTTTTCTTCCGACTGGGCGTCTATGGCAGCCTATAGAACCGTTTGCGGGAAACTTATACAAATTGGCACAGTGATAGAGGACAGCCTGAACTATCACCATAGCAAATTTGGAGTCTCCAACTCATTCCCTCTAGCGCCAACAGCTGTCCAAAGTTTCACTCATGTTTATGCTAATAACTTTTGAACCACAAGGGCTAGAAACAAAATTCTTTTTTCCTCTGATTCCTGAGCTCATGACGATTCGACTGCACCATATGACGTCATTTTCCGTCATAATAGTTTTCCCCGCCATTTTGAATTTTCTGAAAAACCTACTTTTTCGAACTCCTCCTAGGCCGTTGTTCCGAATTTCACGAAAAATGAACCAGATCATCTCCAGACCTTGACGACCAAAAGTTATGGAATTCAAGTTGATTCGAATTACCGTTCTCGAATACCGCGCAAATAAATTTTACGTAGCGCTTGCAAAAACAGACGTAAGGCCGTATCTCAACAACGCTTTATCGGATTCAGACCAAATTTGGTACATGTCATCACAAGCATGACCTGAGGCTACATGCTGCGTTTCGGCGCAGCGCCACCTACTGGTCCGGAGATATGAAGAATTTATGTTTTTGCTTATAACTTCTGAACGGTTTGTCCAAAAATCACAAAAGTGGTCTCGTTAGGTTCAGGGCGTCATACTGAGTCGACTGATATCCAATTTTTCCATATCGCCCCATTTTGGCTGTCGGCCATTTTGAATTATGTGCTAAAATGCTGTATTTTATGAACGCATGAACGTATCGTTACGAAACTCAGTATGGGTCATCAGTACAAGGCCCTAAAGGTACTCAAAAGATTATGAGACAGCGCCACCTTTTGGTCAAAAGTTATAATGAAATTTCCAAAAATGCTAATAACTTTTGAATAAATTTGCCTATAGAAATGACACTGATCTCAATAGATTCCTTGGGTTGTGCTGAAAACATAGATACCAATTTTGCCATAGTCAGTCAAACTTCCTGTCCGCCATCTTTATTTTCTTTTAAAACCTACTTTTTCGAACTCCTCCTAGACCGAACGTCCGATTTTCACCAAAATTGGATCGTGTCATCTCCAGACCGTGCCGAGTAAAAGTTATGGATTTCGTGTCGATAGACAAAACCGTTTTCGTATACCGCAGTGGCAAAGTTGAGGCATGATGCCAAAATGACTATTCAGGCTTTATATCTGCAATGCCTTGACATATTGACACCAAACTTTGGAAGTGTCATTGGCACTTCACTCTGACCACATCACATCAGTTTCGTAACTGCGCCACCTATTGGTCGAAAGTGATAATCTATTAAATCATATTTTTAAGTTAATGCATGTGATTTTTCAACCATTTTGCCAAAATTCATCTTTAAATGTCTTCAATTGCTCCTTGCTGCAGTTGGTCTCACAATTGCAGCCACTTTGGCATGTCTTGTCGTCTTGCTTGCGCTTGGCCCCGGTGATTGCTGCTTGCAGCTATATTTATTATTCTTCTTCTTCCGACTGGGCGTCTATGGCAGCCCATAGAACCGTTTCCGGGAAAGTTGTTCCGGTTTGACATTCTGATAGAGGACAGTCCCAACAGTAATTGCACCAATTTTTGTGTCTCTAACTCATTCCCTCTAGCGCCACCACCTGTCCAAAGTTTCACTTATATTATGCTAATAACTTTTGAACCACAAGGGCTAGAAACAAAATTCTTTTTTCCTCTGATTCCTGAGCTCATGACGATTCGACTGCACCCTATGACGTCATTTTCCGTCATAATAGTTTTCCCGCCATTTTGAATTTTCCGAAAAACCTACTTTTTCGAACTCCTCCTAGGCCATTGCTCCGAATTTCACGAAAAATGAACCAGATCATCTCCAGACCTTGACGACCAAAAGTTATGGAATTCAAGTTGATTCGAATTACCGTTCTCGAATACCGCGCAAATAAACTTTACGTAGCGCTTGCGAAAACAGACGTAAGGCCGTATCTCCACAACGCTTTATCGGATTCAGACCAAATTTGGTACATGTCATCACAAGCATGACTTGAGGGCTACATGCTGCGTTTCGGTACAGCGCCACCTACTGGTCCGGAGATATGAAGAATTTATGTTTTTGCTTATAACTTCTGAACGGTTTTGTCCAAAAATCACAAAAGTGGTCTCGTTAGGTTCAGGGCATCATACTGAGTCGACTGATATCCAATTTTCCCATATCGGCCATTTTGGCTGTCGGCCATTTTGAATTATGTGCTAAAATGCTGTATTTTATGAACGCATGAACATATCGTTACGAAACTCAGTATGGGTCATCAGTACAACGCCCTAAAGGTACTCAAAAATTTATGAGACAGCGCCACCTTTTGGTCAAAAGTTATAATGAAATTTCCAAAAATGCTAATAACTTTTGAATAAATTTGCCTATAGTAATTACACTGATCTCAATAGATTCCTTGGGTTATGCTGAAAACATAGATACCAATTTTGCCATAGTCAGCCAAACTTCCTGTCCGCCATCTTTATTTTCTTTTAAAACCTACTTTTTCGAACTCTTCCTAGACCGAAGGTCCGATTTTCACCAAAATCGGATCGTATCATCTCCAGACCGTGCCGAGTAAAAGTTATGGATTTCGTATCGATAGACGAAACCGTTTTCGTATACCGCAGTGGCAAAGTTGAGGCATGATGCCAAAATGACTATTCAGGCTTTATATCTGCAATGCCTTGACATATTGACACCAAACTTTGTAAGTGTCATTGTCACTTCACTCTGACCACATCACATCAGTTTCGTAACTGCGCCACCTATTGGTCGAAATTGATAATCATATTTTTAGTTATTGTATGTGATTTTTCAACCATTTTGCCAAAATTCATCTTTAAATGTCTTCAATTGCTCCTTGCTGCAGTTGGTCTCTCACTTCCAGCCACTTTGGCATGTCTTGTCGTCTTGCTTGCGCTTGGCCCCGGTGATTGCTGCTTGCAGCTATATTTATTAGGGGCCAAGCACTGAAGGTGCGGGCACCTATTGTATCTGTTCCCGTTCTTATTAGGGGCCAAGCACTGAAAGTGCGGGCACCTATTGTATCTGTTCCCGTTCTTATTAGGGGCCAAGCACTGAAAGTGCGGGCACCTATTGTATCTGTTCCCGTTCTTATTAGGGGCCAAGCACTGAAGGTGCGGGCACCTATTGTATCTGTTCCCGTTCTTATTCTTCTTCTTTTTCTTTTTCTTTTTCTTTTTCTTTTTCCGACTGGGCGTCTATGGCAGCCTATAGAACCGTTTGCGGGAAACTTATACAAATTGGCACAGTGATAGAGGACAGCCTGAACTATCACCATAGCAAATTTGGAGTCTCCAACTCATTCCCTCTAGCGCCACCAGCTGTCCAAAGTTTCACTCATGTTTATGCTAATAACTTTTGAACCACAAGGGCTAGAAACAAAATTCTTTTTTCCTCTGATTCCTGAGCTCATGACGATTCGACTGCACCCTATGACGTCATTTTCCGTCATAATAGTTCTCCCGCCATTTTGAATTTTCCGAAAAACCTACTTTTTCGAACTCCTCCTAGGCCGTTGCTCCGAATTTCACGAAAAATAAACCAGATCATCTCCAGACCTTGACGACCAAAAGTTATGGAATTCAAGTTGATTCGAATTACCGTTCTCGAATACCGCGCAAATAAATTTTACGTAGCGCTTGCGAAAACAGACGTAAGGCCGTATCTCCACAACGCTTTAATGGATTCAGACCAAATTTGGTACATGTCATCACAAGCATGACCTGAGGCTACATGCTGCGTTTCGGCGCAGCGCCACCTACTGGTCCGGAGATATGAAGAATTTATGTTTTTGCTTATAACTTCTGAACGGTTTGTCCAAAAATCACAAAAGTGGTCTCGTTAGATTCAGGGCGTCGTGCTGAGTCGACTGATATCCAATTTTCCCATATCGGCCATTTTGGCTGTCGGCCATTTTGAATTATGTGCTAAAATGCTGTATTTTATGAACGCATGAACGTATCGTTACGAAACTCAGTATGGGTCATCAGTACAACGCCCTAAAGGTACTCAAAAATTTATGAGACAGCGCCACCTTTTGGTCAAAAGTTATAATGAAATTTCCAAAAATGCTAATAACTTTTGAATAAATTTGCCTAAAGTAATGACACTGATCTCAATAGATTCCTTGGGTTATGCTGAAAACATAGATACCAATTTTGCCATAGTCAGCCAAACTTCCTGTCCGCCATCTTTATTTTCTTTTAAAACCTACTTTTTCGAACTCCTCCTAGACCGAAGGTCCGATTTTCACCAAAATCGGATCGTGTCATCTCCAGACCGTGCCGAGTAAAAGTTATGGATTTCGTGTCGATAGACGAAACCGTTTTCGTATACCGCAGTGGCAAAGTTGAGGCATGATGCCAAAATGACTATTCAGGCTTTATATCTGCAATGCCTTGACATATTGACACCAAACTTTGTAAGTGTCATTGTCACTTCACTCTGACCACATCACATCAGTTTCGTAACTGCGCCACCTATTGGTCGAAAGTGATAATCATATTTTTAGTTAATGTATGTGATTTTTCAACCATTTTGCCAAAATTCATCTTTAAATGTCTTCAATTGCTCCTTGCTGCAGTTGGTCTCTCACTTCCAGCCACTTTGGCATGTCTTGTCGTCTTGCTTGCGCTTGGCCCCGGTGATTGCTGCTTGCAGCTATATTTCTTCTTCTTTTTCTTCCGACTGGGCGTCTATGGCAGCCCATAGAAGCGTATGCGGGAAAGTTGTTTTGGTTTGACATTCTGATAGAGGACAGTCCCAACATCAAATACACCAATTTTGGTGTTTCTAACTCATTCCCTCTAGCGCCACCACC
This sequence comes from Phoxinus dragarum, assembly GCA_033366665.1. NCBI lineage: Eukaryota > Metazoa > Chordata > Actinopteri > Cypriniformes > Leuciscidae > Phoxinus > Phoxinus dragarum. Next base: position 11,013 of record JARPMJ010009586.1, read on the forward strand.
TGTCCAAAGTTTCAGAAATTGTATGCTAATAACTTTTGAACCGTAAGGCCTATCAACAAAATTATTTTTTCCTCTGATTCCTGAGCTCATGGCGATTCGATTGCACCCTATGACGTCATTTTCCGTCATAATAGTTTTCCCGCCATTTTGAATTTTCCGAAAAACCTACTTTTTCGAACTCCTCCTAGGCCGTTGCTCCGAATTTCACGAAAATTGAACCAGATCATCTCCAGACCATGACGACAAAAAGTTATGGAATTCAAGTTGATTTGTCAAACCGTTCACGAATACCACGCAATTTAATTTTACGTTGCGCTTGCAAAAACAGACGTAAGGCTGTATCTCCACAACGTTTTATCGGATTCAGACCAAATTTGGTACATGTCATCACAAGCATGACCTGAGGCTACATGCTGCGTTTCGGCGCAGCGCCACCTACTGGTCCGGAGATATGAATAATTTATTTTTTTGCTTATAACTTCTGAACGGTTTGTCCAAAAATCACAAAAGTGGTCTCGTTAGATTCAGGGCGTCATACTGAGTTGACTGATATCCAATTTTCCCATATCGGCCATTTTGGCTGTCGGCCATTTTGAATTATGTGCTAAAATGCTGTATTTTATGAACGCATGAACATATCGTTACGAAACTCAGTATGGGTCATCAGTACAATGCCCTAAAGGTACTCAAAAGATTATGAGACAGCGCCACCTTTTGGTCAAAAGTTATAATGAAATTTCCAAAAATTCTAATAACTTTTGAATAAATTTGCCTATAGTAATGACACTCATCTCAATAGATTCCTTGGGTTATGCTGAAAACATAGATACCAATTTTGCCATAGTCAGCCAAACTTCCTGTCCGCCATCTTTATTTTCTTTTAAAACCTACTTTTTCGAACTCCTCCTAGACCGAACGTCCGATTTTCACCAAAATCGGATCGTGTCATCTCCAGACCGTGCCGAGTAAAAGTTATGGATTTCGTGTCGATAGACGAAACCGTTTTTGTATACCGCAGTGTCAAAGTTGAGGCATGATGCCAAAATGACTATTCAGGCTTTATATCTGCAATGCCTTGACATATTGACACCAAACTTTGTATGTGTCATTGTCACTTCACTCTGACCACATCACATCAGTTTCGTAACTGCGCCACGTATTGGTCGAAAGTGATAATCATATTTTTAGTTATTGTATGTGATTTTTCAACCATTTTGCCAAAATTCATCTTCAAATGTCTTTAATTGCTCCTTGCTGCAGTTTGTCTCACACTTTCAGCCATGTAGGCATATCTCGTCGTCTGCTTTTGCGCTTGGCCCCGTAATGGCTGCTTGTTATTAGGGGCCAAGCACTGAAGGTGCGGGCACCTATTGTATCTGTTCCCGTTCTTATTCTTCTTCTTTTTCTTTTTCTTTTTTTTTTTCTTCCGACTGGGCGTCTATGGCAGCCTATAGAACCGTTTGCGGGAAACTTATACAAATTGGCACAGTGATAGAGGACAGCCTGAACTATCACCATAGCAAATTTGGAGTCTCCAACTCATTCCCTCTAGCGCCACCAGCTGTCCAAAGTTTCACTCATGTTTATGCTAATAACTTTTGAACCACAAGGGCTAGAAACAAAATTCTTTTTTCCTCTGATTCCTGAGCTCACGACGATTCGACTGCACCCTATGACGTCATTTTCCGTCATAATAGTTTTCCCGCCATTTTGAATTTTCCGAAAAACCTACTTTTTCGAACTCCTCCTAGACCGTTGCTCCGAATTTCACGAAAAATGAACCAGATCATCTCCAGACCTTGACGACCAAAAGTTATGGAATTCAAGTTGATTCGAATTACCGTTCTCGAATACCGCGCAAATAAATTTTACGTAGCGCTTGCAAAAACAGACGTAAGGCCGTATCTCCACAACGCTTTATCGGATTCAGACCAAATTTGGTACATGTCATCACAAGCATGACCTGAGGCTACATGCTGCGTTTCGGCTTAGCGCCACCTACTGGTCCGGAGATATGAAGAATTTATATTTTTGCTTATAACTTCTGAACGGTTTGTCCAAAAATCACAAAAGTGGTCTCGTTAGATTCAGGGCATCGTGCTGAGTCGACTGATATCCAATTTTCCCATATCGGCCATTTTGGCTGTCGGCCATTTTGAATTATGTGCTAAAATGCTGTATTTTATGAACGCATGAACGTATCGTTACGAAACTCAGTATGGGTCATCAGTACAACGCCCTAAAAGTACTCAAAAATTTATGAGACAGCGCCACCTTTTGGTCAAAAGTTATAATGAAATTTCCAAAAATGCTAATAACTTTTGAATAAATTTGCCTATAGTAATGACACTGATCTCAATAGATTCCTTGGGTTATGCTGAAAACATAGATACCAATTTTGCCATAGTCAATCAAAGTTCCTGTCCGCCATCTTTATTTTCTTTTAAAACCTACTTTTTCGAACTCCTCCTAGACCGAACGTCCGATTTTCACCAAAATCGGATCGTGTCATCTCCAGACTGTGCCGAGTAAAAGTTATGGATTTCGTCTCGATAGACAAAACCGTTTTCGTATACCGCAGTGGCAAAGTTGAGGCATGATGCCAAAATGACTATTCAGGCTTTATATCTGCAATGCCTTGACATATTGACACCAAACTTTGTATGTGTCATTGTCACTTCACTCTGACCACATCACATCAGTTTCGTAACTGCGCCACCTATTGGTCGAAAGTGATAATCATATTTTTAGTTATTGTATGTGATTTTTCAACCATTTTGCCAAAATTCATCTTCAAATGTCTTTAATTGCTCCTTGCTGCAGTGGGTCTCACACTCCCAGCCACTTTGGCATGTCTTGTCGTCTTGCTTGCGCTTGGCCCCGGTGATTGCTGCTTGCAGCTATATTTAGGGGCCAAGCACTGAAGGTGCGGGCACCTATTGTATCTGTTCCCGTACCAAAAATAATTCTTCTTCTTCTTCCGCTCTGGGAGTCTATGGCAGCCCATAGAACCGATCGCGGGAAAGTTGTAATGGTTTGACATTCGGATAGAGGACAGTCCCAACATTAAATACACCAATTTTGGTGTGTCTAAGTCATTCCCTCTAGCGCCACCAACTGTCCAAAGTTTCACTCATGTTTATTCTAATAACTTTTGAACCACAAGGGCTAGAAACAAAATTCTTTTTTCCTCTGATTCCTGACCTCGTGACGATTCGATTGCACCCAATGACGTCATTTTGCGCCATGAAAAGTTTTCCGCCATTTTGAATTTTCCGAAAAAGCTACTTTTTCGAACTCCTCCTAGGCCGTTGCTCCAATTTCCATGAAAATTGAATCAGATCATCTACAGACCATGCCGACAAAAAGTTATGGAATTCAAGTTGATTCGCTTAGCAATTTTCGAAAAAACCCACAAACAAATTTTACGTAGCGCTTGCGAAAACAGACGTAAGGCTGTATCTCCGCAACGCTTTGTTGGATTCAGACCAAATTTGCCACATGTCATCACAAGCATGACTTGAGGCTACATGCTGCGTTTCGGCGCAGCGCCACCTACTGGTCCGGAGATATGAAAAATGGCTATTTTTGCTTATAACTTCTGAACAGTTTGCCCAAAAATCATCAAATTGGTCTCGTTAGATTCAGGCCAACATGCTGAGTCGACTGATATCCAATTTTACCATATCGGCCATTTTGGCTGTCGGCCATTTTGAATTATGTGCTAAAATGCTGTATTTTATGAACGCATGAACGTATCGTTACGAAACTCGGTATGGGTCATCAGTACAACGCCCTAAAGGTACTCAAAAATTTATGAGACACCGCCACCTTTTGGTCAAAAGTTATAATGAAATTTCCAAAAATGCTAATAACTTTGGAATAAATTTGCCTATAGTAATGACACTGATCTCAATAGATTCCTTGGGTTATGCTGAAAACATAGATACCAATTTTGCCATAGTCAGCCAAACTTCCTGTCCGCCATCTTTATTTTCTTTTAAAACCTACTTTTTCGAACTCCTCCTAGACCGAAGGTCCGATTTTCACCAAAATCGGATCGTGTCATCTCCAGACCGTGCCGAGTAAAAGTTATGGATTTCGTGTCGATAGACGAAACCGTTTTCGTATACCGCAGTGGCAAAGTTGAGGCATGATGCCAAAATGACTATTCAGGCTTTATATCTGCAATGCCTTGACATATTGACACCAAACTTTGTAAGTGTCATTGTCACTTCACTCTGACCACATCACATCAGTTTCGTAACTGCGCCACCTATTGGTCGAAAGTGATAATCATATTTTTAGTTAATGTATGTGATTTTTCAACCATTTTGCCAAAATTCATCTTTAAATGTCTTCAATTGCTCCTTGCTGCAGTTGGTCTCTCACTTCCAGCCACTTTGGCATGTCTTGTCGTCTTGCTTGCGCTTGGCCCCGGTGATTGCTGCTTGCAGCTATATTTCTTCTTCTTTTTCTTCCGACTGGGCGTCTATGGCAGCCCATAGAAGCGTATGCGGGAAAGTTGTTTTGGTTTGACATTCTGATAGAGGACAGTCCCAACATCAAATACACCAATTTTGGTGTTTCTAACTCATTCCCTCTAGCGCCACCACCTGTCCAAAGTTTCAGAAATTGTATGCTAATAACTTTTGAACCGTAAGGCCTATCAACAAAATTATTTTTTCCTCTGATTCCTGAGCTCATGGCGATTCGATTGCACCCTATGACGTCATTTTCCGTCATAATAGTTTTCCCGCCATTTTGAATTTTCCGAAAAACCTACTTTTTCGAACTCCTCCTAGGCCGTTGCTCCGAATTTCACGAAAATTGAACCAGATCATCTCCAGACCATGACGACAAAAAGTTATGGAATTCAAGTTGATTTGTCAAACCGTTCACGAATACCACGCAATTTAATTTTACGTTGCGCTTGCAAAAACAGACGTAAGGCTGTATCTCCACAACGTTTTATCGGATTCAGACCAAATTTGGTACATGTAATCACAAGCATGACCTGAGGCTACATGCTGCGTTTCGGCGCAGCGCCACCTACTGGTCCGGAGATATGAAGAATTTATTTTTTTGCTTATAACTTCTGAACGGTTTGTCCAAAAATCACAAAAGTGGTCTCGTTAGATTCGGGGCGTCATACTGAGTTGACTGATATCCAATTTTCCCATATCGGCCATTTTGGCTGTCGGCCATTTTGAATTATGTGCTAAAATGCTGTATTTTATGAACGCATGAACGTATCGTTACGAAACTCAGTATGGGTCATCAGTACAATGCCCTAAAGGTACTCAAAAGATTATGAGACAGCGCCACCTTTTGGTCAAAAGTTATAATGAAATTTCCAAAAATTCTAATAACTTTTGAATAAATTTGCCTATAGTAATGACACTCATCTCAATAGATTCCTTGGGTTATGCTGAAAAACATAGATACCAATTTTGCCATAGTCAGCCAAACTTCCTGTCCGCCATCTTTATTTTCTTTTAAAACCTACTTTTTCGAACTCCTCCTAGACCGAACGTCCGATTTTCACCAAAATCGGATCGTGTCATCTCCAGACCGTGCCGAGTAAAAGTTATGGATTTCGTGTCGATAGACGAAACCGTTTTTGTATACCGCAGTGTCAAAGTTGAGGCATGATGCCAAAATGACTATTCAGGCTTTATATCTGCAATGCCTTGACATATTGACACCAAACTTTGTATGTGTCATTGTCACTTCACTCTGACCACATCACATCAGTTTCGTAACTGCGCCACGTATTGGTCGAAAGTGATAATCATATTTTTAGTTATTGTATGTGATTTTTCAACCATTTTGCCAAAATTCATCTTCAAATGTCTTTAATTGCTCCTTGCTGCAGTTTGTCTCACACTTTCAGCCATGTAGGCATATCTCGTCGTCTGCTTTTGCGCTTGGCCCCGTAATGGCTGCTTGCAGCTATATTTAGGGGCCAAGCACTGAAAGTGCGGAGGCACCTATTGTTTTTGTTGGCGTTCTTATTATATTAGGGGCCAAGCACTGAAGGTGCGGGCACCTATTGTATCTGTTCCCGTTCTTATTCTTCTTCTTTTTCTTTTTCTTTTTCTTTTTCTTTTTCCGACTGGGCGTCTATGGCAGCCTATAGAACCGTTTGCGGGAAACTTATACAAATTGGCACAGTGATAGAGGACAGCCTGAACTATCACCATAGCAAATTTGGAGTCTCCAAACTCATTCCCTCTAGCGCCACCAGCTGTCCAAAGTTTCACTCATGTTTATGCTAATAACTTTTGAACCACAAGGGCTAGAAACAAAATTCTTTTTTTCCTCTGATTCCTGAGCTCATGACGATTCGACTGCACCCTATGACGTCATTTTCCGTCATAATAGTTTTCCCGCCATTTTGAATTTTCCGAAAAACCTACTTTTTCGAACTCCTCCTAGGCCGTTGCTCCGAATTTCACGAAAAATGAACCAGATCATCTCAAGACCTTGGCGATCAAAAGTTATGGAATTCAAGTTGATTCAAATTACCGTTCTCGAATACCGCGCAAATAAATTTTACGTAGCGCTTGCGAAAACAGACGTAAGGCCGTATCTCCACAACGCTTTAATGGATTCAGACCAAATTTGGTACATGTCATCACAAGCATAACCTGAGGCTACATGCTGCGTTTCGGCGCAGCGCCACCTACTGGTCCGGAGATATGAAGAATTTATGTTTTTGCTTATAACTTCTGAACGGTTTGTCCAAAAATCACACAAGTGGTCTCGTTAGATTCAGGGCGTCGTGCTGAGTTGACTGATATCCAATTTTCCCATATCGGCCATTTTGGCTGTCGGCCATTTTGAATTATGTGCTAAAATGCTGTATTTTATGAACGCATGAACGTATCGTTACGAAACTCAGTATGGGTCATCAGTACAACGCCCTAAAGGTACTCAAATATTTATGAGACAGCGCCACCTTTTGGTCAAAAGTTATAATGAAATTTTCAAAATGCTAATAACTTTTGAATAAATTTGCCTATAGTAATGACACTGATCTCAATAGATTCCTTGGGTTATGCTGAAAACATAGATACCAATTTTGCCATAGTCAGCCAAACTTCCTGTCCGCCATCTTTATTTTCTTTTAAAACCTACTTTTTCGAACTCCTCCTAGACCGAACGTCCGATTTTCACCAAAATCGGATCGTGTCATCTCCAGACCGTGCCGAGTAAAAGTTATGGATTTCGTGTCGGTAGACGAAACCGTTTTCGTATACCGCAGTGGCAAAGTTGAGGCATGATGCAAAAATGACTATTCAGGCTTTATATCTGCAATGCCTTCACATATTGACACCAAACTTTGTAAGTGTCATTGTCACTTCACTCTGACCACATCACATCAGTTTCGTAATTGCGCCACCTATTGGTCAAAAGTGATAATCATATTTTTAGTTATTGTATGTGATTTTTCAACCATTTTGCCAAAATTCATCTTCAAATGTCTTTAATTGCTCCTTGCTGCAGTTTGTCTCACACTTTCAGCCATGTAGGCATATCTCGTCGTCTGCTTTTGCGCTTGGCCCCGTAATGGCTGCTTGCAGCTATATTTATTATTCTGCTTCTTCCGACTGGGCGTCTATGGCAGCCCATAGAACCGTTTCCGGGAAAGTTGTTCCGGTTTGACATTCTGATAGAGGACAGTCCCCAACAGTAATTGCACCAATTTTTGTGTCTCTAACTCATTCCCTCTAGCGCCACCACCTGTCCAAAGTTTCACTTATATTATGCTAATAACTTTTGAACCACAAGGGCTAGAAACAAAATTCTTTTTTCCTCTGATTCCTGAGCTCATGACGATTCGACTGCACCCTATGACGTCATTTTCCGTCATAATAGTTTTCCCCGCCATTTTGAATTTTCCGAAAAACCTACTTTTTCGAACTCCTCCTAGGCCGTTGCTCCGAATTTCACGAAAAATGAACCAGATCATCTCCAGACCTTGACGACCAAAAGTTATGGAATTCAAGTTGATTCGAATTACCGTTCTCGAATACCGCGCAAATAAATTTTACGTAGCGCTTGCGAAAACAGACGTAAGGCTGTATCTCCACAACGCTTTATCGGATTCAGACCAAATTTGGTACATGTCATCACAAGCATGACTTGAGGCTACATGCTGCGTTTCGGCACAGCGCCACCTACTGGTCCGGAGATATGAAGAATTTATGTTTTGCTTATAACTTCTGAACGGTTTGTCCAAAAATCACAAAAGTGGTCTCGTTAGATTCAGGGCGTCATACTGAGTCGACTGATATCCAATTTTCCCATATCGGCCATTTTGGCTGTCGGCCATTTTGAATTATGTGCTAAAATGCTGTATTTTATGAACGCATGAACATATCGTTACGAAACTCAGTATGGGTCATCAGTACAACGCCCTAAAGGTACTCAAAAATTTATGAGACAGCGCCACCTTTTGGTCAAAAGTTATAATGAAATTTCCAAAAATGCTAATAACTTTTGAATAAATTTGCCTATAGTAATTACACTGATCTCAATAGATTCCTTGGGTTATGCTGAAAACATAGATACCAATTTTGCCATAGTCAGGCCAAACTTCCTGTCCGCCTCTTTATTTTCTTTTAAAACCTACTTTTTCGAACTCCTCCTAGACCGAAGGTCCGATTTTCACCAAAATCGGATCGTGTCATCTCCAGACCGTGCCGAGTAAAAGTTATGGATTTCGTGTCGATAGACGAAAACCGTTTTCGTATACCGCAGTGGCAAAGTTGAGGCATGATGCCAAAATGACTATTCAGGCTTTATATCTGCAATGCCTTGACATATTGACACCCAAACTTTGTAAGTGTCATTGTCACTTCACTCTGACCACATCACATCAGTTTCGTAACTGCGCCACCTATTGGTCGAAAGTGATAATCATATTTTTAGTTATTGTATGTGATTTTTCAACCATTTTGCCAAAATTCATCTTTAAATGTCTTCAATTGCTCCTTGCTGCAGTTGGTCTCTCACTTTCAGCCACTTTGGCATGTCTTGTCGGTCTTGCTTGCGCTTGGCCCCGGTGATTGCTGCTTGCAGCTATATTTATTCTTCCGTTTCTTCTTCTTCTTCCGCCATTGAAGTCTATGGCAGCCCTATGAACCGCTTGCGGGAAAGTTGATTTTATTTGACATTCTGATAGAGGACAGTCCCAACATTAAATACACCAATTTTGGTGTCTCCAACTCATTCCCTCTAGCGCCACCAACAGTCCAAAGTTTCACTCATGTCTATGCTGATAACTTTTGAACCGTAAGGGCTAGAATCAAAATTCTTTTTTCCATCTGATTCCTGAGCTCACGACGATTCGATTGCACCCTATGACGTCATTTTCCGTCATAATAGTTTTCCCGCCATTTTGAATTTTCCAAAAAACCTACTTTTTCGAACTCCTCCTAGGCCGTTGCTCCGAATTTCACGAAATTGAACCAGATCAACTCCAGACCATGACGACAAAAAGTTATGGAATTCAAGTTGATTCGAATTACCGTTCTCGAATACCGCGCAAATAAATTTTACGTAGCGCTTGCAAAAACAGACGTAAGGCCGTATCTCCACAACGCTTTATCGGATTCAGACCAAATTTGGTACATGTCATCACAAGCATGACCTGAGGCTACATGCTGCGTTTCGGCGCAGCGCCACCTACTGGTCCGGAGATATGAAGAATTTCTATTTTTGCTTATAACTTCTGAACGGTTTGTCCAAAAATCACAAAAGTGGTCTCGTTAGATTCAGGGGCATCGTGCTGAGTCGACTGATATCCAATTTTTCCCCATATCGGCCATTTTGGCTGTCGGCCATTTTGAATTATGTGCTAAAATGCTGTATTTTATGAACGCATGAACGTATCGTTACGAAACTCAGTATGGGTCATCAGTACAACGCCCTAAAAGTACTCAAAAATTTATGAGACAGCGCCACCTTTTGGTCAAAAGTTATAATGAAATTTCCAAAAATGCTAATAACTTTTGAATAAATTTGCCTATAGTAATGACACTGATCTCAATAGATTCCTTGGGTTATGCTGAAAACATAGATACCAATTTTGCCATAGTCAATCAAAGTTCCTGTCCGCCATCTTATTTTCTTTTAAAACCTACTTTTTCGAACTCCTCCTAGACCGAACGTCCGATTTTCACCAAAATCGGATCGTGTCATCTCCAGACTGTGCCGAGTAAAAGTTATGGATTTCGTGTCGATAGACAAAACCGTTTTCGTATACCGCAGTGGCAAAGTTGAGGCATGATGCCAAAATGACTATTCAGGCTTTATATCTGCAATGCCTTGACATATTGACACCAAACTTTGTATGTGTCATTGTCACTTCACTCTGACCACATCACATCAGTTTCGTAACTGCGCCACCTATTGGTCGAAAGTGATAATCATATTTTTAGTTATTGTATGTGATTTTTCAACCATTTTGCCAAAATTCATCTTCAAATGTCTTTAATTGCTCCTTGCTGCAGTGGGTCTCACACTCCCAGCCACTTTGGCATGTCTTGTCGTCTTGCTTGCGCTTGGCCCCGGTGATTGCTGCTTGCAGCTATATTTAGGGGCCAAGCACTGAAAGTGCGGGCACCTATTGTATCTGTTCCCCGTTCTTATTAGGGGCCAAGCACTGAAGGTGCGGGCACCTATTGTATCTGTTCCCGTTCTTATTCTTCTTCTTTTTCTTTTTCTTTTTCTTTTTCTTTTTCCGACTGGGCGTCTATGGCAGCCTATAGAACCGTTTGCGGGAAACTTATACAAATTGGCACAGTGATAGAGGACAGCCTGAACTATCACCATAGCAAATTTGGAGTCTCCAACTCATTCCCTCTAGCGCCACCAGCTGTCCAAAGTTTCACTCATGTTTATGCTAATAACTTTTGAACCACAAGGGCTAGAAACAAAATTCTTTTTTCCTCTGATTCCTGAGCTCATGACGATTCGACTGCACCCTATGACGTCATTTTCCGTCATAATAGTTCTTCCCGCCATTTTGAATTTTCCGAAAAACCTACTTTTTCGAACTCCTCCTAGGCCGTTGCTCCGAATTTCACGAAAAATAAACCAGATCATCTCCAGACCTTGACGATCAAAAGTTACGGAATTCAAGTTGATTCGAATTACCGTTCTCGAATACCGCGCAAATAAATTTTACGTAGCGCTTGCGAAAAACAGACGTAAGGCCGTATCTCCACAACGCTTTAATGGATTCAGACCAAATTTGGTACATGTCATCACAAGCATGACCTGAGGCTACATGCTGCGTTTCGGCGCAGCGCCACCTACTGGTCCGGAGATATGAATAATTTATGTTTTTGCTTATAACTTCTGAACGGTTTGTCCAAAAATCACAAAAGTGGTCTCGTTAGATTCAGGGCGTCGTGCTGAGTTGACTGATATCCAATTTTCCCATATCGGCCATTTTGGCTGTCGGCCATTTTGAATTATGTGCTAAAATGCTGTATTTTATGAACGCATGAACGTATCGTTACGAAACTCAGTATGGGTCATCAGTACAACGCCCTAAAGGTACTCAAAAATTTATGAGACAGCGCCACCTTTTGGTCAAAAGTTATAATGAAATTTCCAAAAATGCTAATAACTTTTGAATAAATTTGCCTATAGTAATGACACTGATCTCAATAGATTCCTTGGGTTATGCTGAAAACATAGATACCAATTTTGCCATAGTCAGCCAAACTTCCTGTCCGCCATCTTTATTTTCTTTTAAAACCTACTTTTTTCGAACTCCTCCTAGACCGAACGTCCGATTTTCACCAAAATCGGATCGTGTCATCTCCAGACCGTGCCGAGTAAAAGTTATGGATTTCGTGTCGATAGACGAAACCGTTTTCGTATACCGCAGTGGCAAAGTTGAGGCATGATGCCAAAATGACTATTCAGGCTTTATATCTGCAATGCCTTCACATATTGACACCAAACTTTGTAAGTGTCATTGTCACTTCACTCTGACCACATCACATCAGTTTCGTAACTGCGCCACCTATTGGTCGAAAGTGATAATCATATTTTTAGTTATTGTATGTGATTTTTCAACCATTTTGCCAAAATTCATCTTCAAATGTCTTTAATTGCTCCTTGCTGCAGTTTGTCTCACACTTTCAGCCATGTAGGCATATCTCGTCGTCTGCTTTTGCGCTTGGCCCCGTAATGGCTGCTTGCAGCTATATTTCTTCTTCTTTTTCTTCCGACTGGGCGTCTATGGCAGCCCATAGAAGCGTATGCGGGAAAGTTGTTTTGGTTTGACATTCTGATAGAGGACAGTCCCAACATCAAATACACCAATTTTGGTGTTTCTAACTCATTCCCTCTAGCGCCACCACCTGTCCAAAGTTTCAGAAATTGTATGCTAATAACTTTTTGAACCGTAAGGCCTATCAACAAAATTATTTTTTCCTCTGATTCCTGAGCTCATGGCGATTCGATTGCACCCTATGACGTCATTTTCCGTCATAATAGTTTTCCCGCCATTTTGAATTTTCCGAAAAACCTACTTTTTCGAACTCCTCCTAGGCCGTTGCTCCGAATTTCACCGAAAATTGAACCAGATCAATCTCCAGACCATGACGACAAAAAGTTATGGAATTCAAGTTGATTTGTCAAACCGTTCACGAATACCACGCAATTTAATTTTACGTTGCGCTTGCAAAAACAGACGTAAGGCTGTATCTCCACAACGTTTTATCGGATTCAGACCAAATTTGGTACATGTCATCACAAGCATGACCTGAGGCTACATGCTGCGTTTCGGCGCAGCGCCACCTACTGGTCCGGAGATATGAATAATTTATTTTTTTGCTTATAACTTCTGAACGGTTTGTCCAAAAATCACAAAAGTGGTCTCGTTAGATTCCAGGGCGTCATACTGAGTTGACTGATATCCAATTTTCCCATATCGGCCATTTTGGCTGTCGGCCATTTTGAATTATGTGCTAAAATGCTGTATTTTATGAACGCATGAACGTATCGTTACGAAACTCAGTATGGGTCATCAGTACAATGCCCTAAAGGTACTCAAAAGATTATGAGACAGCGCCACCTTTTGGTCAAAAGTTATAATGAAATTTCCAAAAATTCTAATAACTTTTGAATAAATTTGCCTATAGTAATGACACTGATCTCAATAGATTCCTTGGGTTATGCTGAAAACATAGATACCAATTTTGCCATAGTCAGCCAAACTTCCTGTCCGCCATCTTTATTTTCTTTTAAAACCTACTTTTTCGAACTCCTCCTAGACCGAAGGTCCGATTTTCACCAAAATCGGATCGTGTCATCTCCAGACCGTGCCGAGTAAAAGTTATGGATTTCGTGTCGATAGACGAAACCGTTTTCGTATACCGCAGTGGCAAAGTTGAGGCATGATGCTAAAATGACTATTCAGGCTTTATATCTGCAATGCCTTGACATATTGACACCAAACTTTGTAAGTGTCATTGTCACTTCACTCTGACCACATCACATCAGTTTCGTAACTGCGCCACCTATTGGTCGAAAGTGATAATCATATTTTTAGTTATTGTATGTGATTTTTCAACCATTTTTGCCAAAATTCATCTTTAAATGTCTTCAATTGCTCCTTGCTGCAGTGGGTCTCACACTCCCAGCCACTTTGGCATGTCTTGTCGTCTTGCTTGCGCTTGGCCCCGGTGATTGCTGCTTGCAGCTATATTTATTATTCTTCTTCTTCCGCCATTGAAGTCTATGGCAGCCCTATGAACCGCTTGCGGGAAAGTTGATTTTATTTGACATTCTGATAGAGGACAGTCCCAACATTAAATACACCAATTTTGGTGTCTCCAACTCATTCCCTCTAGCGCCACCAACAGTCCAAAGTTTCACTCATGTCTATGCTGATAACTTTTGAACCGTAAGGGCTAGAATCAAAATTCTTTTTTCCTCTGATTCCTGAGCTCACGACGATTCGATTGCACCTATGACGTCATTTTCCGTCATAATAGTTTTCCCGCCATTTTGAATTTTCCAAAAAACCTACTTTTTCGACTCCTCCTAGGCCGTTGCTCCGAATTTCACGAAAATTGAACCAGATCAACTCCAGACCATGACGACAAAGAGTTATGGAATTCAAGTTGATTCGAATTACCGTTCTCGAATACCGCGCAAATAAATTTTACGTAGCGCTTGCAAAAACAGACGTAAGGCCGTATCTCCACAAACGCTTTATCGGATTCAGACCAAATTTGGTACATGTCATCACAAGCATGACCTGAGGCTACATGCTGCGTTTCGGCGCAGCGCCACCTACTGGTCCGGAGATATGAAGAATTTATATTTTTGCTTATAACTTCTGAACGGTTTGTCCAAAAATCACAAAAGTGGTCTCGTTAGATTCAGGGGCATCGTGCTGAGTCGACTGATATCCAATTTTCCCATATCGGCCATTTTGGCTGTCGGCCATTTTGAATTATGTGCTAAAATGCTGTATTTTATGAACGCATGAACGT
>JARPMJ010009587.1:0-25534 GCA_033366665.1 Phoxinus dragarum
CACTTCTCTCTCTCTCACACACACACACATTTCTCTCACACACATTTCTCTCTCTCTCTCACACACACACACACATTTCTCTCTCTCACACAAACACATTTCTCTCTATCACACACACACACACACACACACATTTATCTCTCTATCACTCACTCACACACACACACCACTCACTCACTCACAGCCTGTTTGTAAGCTGTGGGTGACGAGCACATGCAGAAACGTGTGAAAACACAGGGTGTGTCGCGAGTTGACATGCGAGAGAGACACAGGTTAGATTAGAGGAGGTAATGCATGAACGCATGGGATGGCAAGTGTGCAGAAGAGAACGAGAGGAATCAGTGATGGAGGATAAAGCTTTTTAAAGCTCAGATTAAAACTTATGTTTACAATAGCTTTTAGTGATTTGATTGTTTGATCTGCTGATTTTATGTTTGATCTGTATGTCTGTCTTTTTGCATAGCTTTGTATTTTACTGATTTACTGATCCTTGAGTGCCTTGAAAGGCAACCTATAAATAAAAGGTATTATTATTATTATAAAGGAAGTAGTGTGCTAAACATATACAAGACCAACCCATTTGACCCCTAAAGTCCCTTTCTTGATTTTCTTGTTTCTGACGTCACAAACTACCGTGTAACCAATCAGATCAACGTGTGATCGTCAACCAGTGGATCTCTGACCTGTGTGAGTGAGTGGAGGCGGGGCTCATTTGCATATTCATAGAACCAAATAATTGAGGCATGGGTGTCGAGTTACATTCAAGCTATTTTAAGGCATGACAACATTTTTTTCACGTTTAAATATGTCATTTTAGTGATCAAAGATGAGTTTTAACTAGGGATAAAAATATTGACTTATGAATAATGCAGTTAGAAGACACCGAGAGGAACAGGAAGCAGTGATGGCGTATAAAGGAAGTAGTGTGCTAAACAAATACAAAACAAACCCAGTTGACCCGTAAGACCCTATGGGTCGGCTCACCGTCGGCCTCTTCCAGCGTAATCCTGCGTCTTGGAGGATCGCGGGCCCAACTCGTTGAAGCCCACAGAAGAGCTGCTGGCTGGGAACAACGGGTCTTCAAACACGGTCCTGGAGCGCTGGCATTGGGCCCTCAGCGAGTCGTAATCCTGTCCCAGGAACTTCACGGCATTGTGGTTCTGGCCCAAACCTGCATCCCGGTCCCACTGACTCCGCAGCTTCGCAGCCATTCCCGTGGCGTAAATGGGCTCCATGTTTTGAACCCGCTTTACTTTGGCACAAGAGCGCTAACAGATGACTTACCCCCGAGAGCCAATGAGAACAGAGGAAGGGGAAGAGACGAGCCAATCACAACCCAGGAAACGAAGAGTGGAACGAATGTCTTAACTTTGAATGAATGATGTTGGATGACATTTAATCAGAGCGCACAGTGGTTCTGGTCCAAGTCCTGGAAAAGAGAAGAATTTGGTCTGAATCAAATGTGCTTGTCATATGAACAATTGCATATTCTGACAAAGACATTATTTTCCTCAATATTCCACAACCCATAATGACAATGTGAAAGAAGTTTGTTTGAAATGTATTAAATCTATTAAAAATGTATGTTATTGAAAACAAAACAAAAATCACATGTACATAAACGAACACTCTTCCATTTCCTGCTGTTTTGTGTTTGTTTGTTTGTTTGTTTGTTTATTAAAAGAGTGAAAATTGGATCCAACTCACCAAATTATTTGCTGATTTGAATCCAATTCGGGTCAATTTAACCCCCGCCGTAACGACTGTACCCAGATTTTGAACGTAAGAAGGTTTCCCACAGGAACATGGTGCAATGTGATGATTCTGACAAGCCTCTAAATGCAGAATAAACTAGCATTCATTTCAAACAAAGCCTGAGATCTGCTGTCACAACCTCCATAAGCCCGGCCTCAGCCTGTGTGTGCAGCTTTAACCTTCAGAACAGTGACTCACTGGACTAGTGTAAAACATACTCGACAGTTGTGAATAGAAATCCTACAGCAAACTGCAAACAATCATATACTGTCCAATATATGCTCCGCACAATGAACAAAACATGATGAATCATGTTCTCCACAATGATTTGAGATGTTTCAAAGATCCTCTCGAGCTTCAACAGAAGCAAAAACATCTGAAAGTCTGTTTACAAAAGTTAAAGCAAGTTTGCATGCAATACAGTAAACCAACTCCCTCCTATGAGTCAAACCTGTCTTCATTTAGCCTCCTCCTGCTCTCCTCAAACGGTTATCCTTGTTTGGTAAACCATGAACTAATTTTAGTCTAGTCTTTGTCCCACAGGGGTGGTGTAATGCCCTTTTCACAAGATGTAAAATAAGTCTCTGATGTCCCCAGAGTGTGTGTGTGAAGTTTTAGCTCAAAATACCCCACAGATATTTTTATATAGCATGTTAAAGTTGTCACTTTTTAGAGGGTGAGGAAAAACACACTGTTTTTGTGTCTGTCCCTTTAAATGCAAATGAGCTGCTGCTCCCGGGACAGGGGGCGGAGCTTCAACAGATTGTGTCCTGAAAATTTCAAAAACTTTTAGCCGTTTATCTTCAAACCGGAGTCAGACAATGATGGAGAGACTTAAGAAGAAGTGACAACATGTAGACAACATTTCTGAATGGTTAGTTGATGAATTTATGTGGAGTTATCTTCTAGTCATTGATTAGCATATTCTGTCTTGATAATCTATAAATCGTGTTCAGGGGGCGGGTTTATGTAAATTTTAGGGTTGGTGATGTCACTAACCCGGAGGAATGTCGTGTAGTTCCTACCAGCCGTTTGTTGTAGTCCTTAAAAAACTGTTTCTTTAAAAGCAAATATCTCCCTTTGCTTTGAACTTTGAGCGGTGTAACTTTGCAGATGTTGTTTATGATCAAACAGCAACATTACACACTAACTAAAGCTAGAAAAGTGAAATCATAATCATCCACCGCTTTAAGTTGAGGGCTGAAGCTCCATTTAGCCTAATGTTTTTTTGTTCATGTTTTTTATCTAAATGCTGTCGACCCATCTTGCTCATGTCATCTGCTGTGGTTTATTACAGTAGTTCAGGGCCGGCCCGTAGCATAGGTGGAATAGGCAAATGCTAGGGGTCATGCCGAACTCACATGGCATAAATTAGCATTATAGCCGTGCCATATATAGCATGCAATGTTAAAAAAGAAGACCAAAGCCATGGAAGAAAACGAAAGTAATGGGATGTAATGAATGAACAGTTTATCTAGTAGTTGGACAAGAGTAACGTTCATTATTCTGAGAGCTATCAAGCCAGAGTTAACGTCAGATATCTTAACCCAAAAATAGCAGCATTTTATGTAAAATTCACAGTAAAAAATATCTGCTTTTTTCCATTTTTTTATTTTATTTGTGATTATATAACATGAAAAATGTGTCATAGTTTAGAAAAATTGCTGCCATTTACTGGAAAACAAACACTTTTTAAATTAATTTAGAAAATTAAACAGTACGCTAAAGAGGTGCTCAATGAATACGTGTTAGCATGAATGCAAGTAGATGTAATTGCTAATTACTCTTGCTATCTGAGTTCAAGCTATGACTATTTTTGTATAGGTCACCATCATAAGCTTTTATTTTTATTTTATAATAATATAATGTAACAACACCCAACGGTCTCTCTCATTCTCCGGTATATGCAGTTTTTGTTATGTGTATAAACACAAGGATCGGTGGCTGATGCAAGCGGTAAAATCTTGCCTACGGCAGCAAACTAGTCATGATCATGAACATGAAGGCAGTCCTCATTAAACTTAATGAATGTACTCAATAAACCCATTCAAACTAATGAGAGAAAGTAGAGCAGAGGAAGGGTGTGGTGCGTGAGATCCAGGGAGAGACACGCTGCCAAGAGTGTGTGTGTGTGTGTGTGTGTGTGTGTGTGTGTGTGTGTGTGTGTGCGTGTGTTTGTGTGTGTGTGTGTGTGTGTTTGCCAGGAGGACAGATGCAGCATTCAGCGCTTGAACAGTGACTTCGCATAAACATACTTGAGATAAAAACCCATTGCAATTTTGCCTTCAGCGATGCTTTTCGTTTCTTCCTTTATTTTGTGAAGACCAGTTCTTGCTATTTGTCTCATGTCAGACACTCATGTCAAATCTCCAGCCATTAAAACCACCCTCATAAAAATATGTTCATGTTATCATCGAGTTTCTGGCCTGATGAGCAGAAGCTCACAAACATGCTCAAATCAATATTGAATATTGTCTCTTGTGGAAGCGGGAACCTCTATTTTGTAGCTCTCTGAAAGAAGGACAAAGATGACAAAAGAAAAACAAGTAAAGACACACCATGAAACCTCAGTTTTTGAACAGATGCTTTTGACCAATCAGAGAGAGGCTGAAGACGAGCACAGACTGAGAGAGAAAACTTACTGGAAAAAAACTGTTCATTCAATAAGGCCTAAAACCATTAGCAAGACCGCTAGCTATATTATAGGGCTGTAAACGATTAATCGCATCCAAAATAAAAGTTTGTGTTTACATAATAAATGTGTGTGTGTACTGTGTATAATTATTGTATATATATATATAAATACACACACATGCTTGTATATATTTAAGAAATATTTGCACAAACACAAAAACACAAACTTTTATTTTGGATGCGATTTATCGTTTACAAGCCCTACATTATATAATGTGTGTGTTTAATACACACACTGATGAGCCAAAAAATGATGACCACTCACTCACAGGTGAGAAATCAAGTGAAAAATGTTAATCATCTCCTAATAAAGTCACATGTCCAGTTCTCAGGAGATTAGATGATTAGTGAAACATCAGTTCTCGTAATCAACGTGTCAATGCCGGAGAAATGGGCAGGAACACAGATCTGAGGGATTGGACAAGGGCCAAATTGCTATGGCAAGGCGACTGGGTTAAAGTATTTGAAATGGCGAGGTTTGTGTGTGTTTTTTTACCATAGTATTTACCAACAGTGTCCAATGAGGGACAAACCACAGACCAGCAACAGGTGTTGGGCATCAAGCCTCAGCAAAGCACGAGGGCAATAAAAGATATCCCAGCTAGTCCGAGCCAACAGGAGATTTACTGGCACATGTCAAGCAAAATATTGATAATGGTTATGCGTCACAACACACACTGCATCACACGCTGGTGTGTATGGGGCTTATAATCAGAAAGCCTGTAACGAATGACCGTCGAAAGCGTCTACAATGGGCAAACGAGTGTCGTAACTGGAGCTGAAGAAGGGCTCCTGGGCCGATGGGTCCCGTTTGCTTTCACATCACATGGATGGGCGTGTGCGCCGTTCACCTGGAAGTGATGTCACCAGGATGCACTATGGGACGACGGCAAGCCGGTGGAGAGTGATGATGCTCTCCTGGGAAACCCCGGGTCCGGGCATTCATGTGTAAATTTGACACATGCCACCGACCTAAACACTGTTGCAGAGCAACACCCCTTCATGGCACTGGTGTTCCCTGTTGGAAGAGGCTCCTTCGGCAGGATAATCTCACTTACACACTCACTCACACACTCACACACACTGTTCAGGAATGATTTGAGGAACATGATGAAGAGTTCAAGGTGTTGCCCTGGCCTCCAAATGCCCCAAATCTCAATAGAGAGCCTAAGTCCCTCCCCTTCCGGTGGACCACCATGATGTTTGTCAATTTAAAAGATACATTTTAAAGTCAAGAAAGTCGCAGTTTGATGTAAAACTGTTGAGGTATAAGACTGTGAAAATACGTAATTACAAAGACTACAAACCCAAAAGGCGCACATGTGACGTCATACCTTTTCTCTCAATGAATGAAGCTAACTTTACTGAAGCTAACTTTACTGAAGCTAACTTTACTGAAGCTAACTTTACTGAAGCTAACTTTACTGAAGCTAACTTTACTGAAGCTAACTTTACTGAAGCTAACTTTACTGAAGCTAACTCTACTGAAGCTAACTCTACTAAAGCTAACTTTACTGAAGCTAACTTTACTGAAGCTAACTTTACTGAAGCTAACTTTACTGAAGCTAACTCTACTGAAGCTAACTCTACTGAAGCTAACTTTACTGAAGCTAACTTTACTGAAGCTAACTTTACTGAAGCTAACTTTACTGAAGCTAGCTAACTTTACTGAAGCTAGCTAACTTTACTGAAGCTAGCTAACTTTACTGAAGCTAGCTAACTTTACTGAAGCTAACTTTACTGAAGCTAACGTCTGTCATGTTTTCTATAGTCTTACGTTATAATCGTAACGTTACGCCGTGATGCCGGAGTGTGTTGTACCAGACTGCACACACACGAGCAACGGTGACGTATAGTGCGAGACGAGAGATGTAGTTCATTGATGCGATTTCCACATAAAACTAAATGTTACTCTTCAGTTTTACGACAAACTGCAACTTTCTTGACTTTCATAATTATCTTTTAAATTGACAAATATCATATGTGTAATTCAGGGCACAGTTCGGACGGAATAAAAAGATAAGTTGTCTCTCGCCATTGACTACCATACAGATTTTTTCCGAAATAAGGTCCCATGAGCCGGAAGCGGAGGGGCTCTCTATCTTCACCCTTCACAGGGAGTTTGATTGACAGGCGATCTGACCAATCATAATCCGTCATCCGCCGAATCCGCCATTTTGTCCGACAAAGCAGTCAGGAGAGTTAGTAGATTAATGTTGGAGGATTTGAACTTGAGAAGCGGAGTGTACTGACGCCTTTCCGCAGTTAAAACATTCCTTCTGATGTTCATTCATGTTTATTTGATGCTATAAATGAACTAGAAGGAAGAGATGATCGGTTCATGAGCAGCTTTAACTGAGGCGACACAGCGATCTGTCAGACACATTAAAGAGCCACAAAACGGTTTTACTGTTTAAATTTCTTTTAAAAAAATGACCAAATTTGAAAGTTGAAAAATTAGACTTTGTTTCATATTAAAAGTAAGCTGGTCTGTCCTGTCTGTCAGTGTCCTCTTTACTCCGTGATGTATTTTTCATTGCATGAGAACATGTGTGTGTGTGAGAGAGGCGTGGCTTGTTGTCGGACATAGCAACAGCAACCAAAGGGGTCGGGTCTTTGCGAACGCTCAGTTGAGCATCTGTGGGATTTGCTCGTAACCAACAGGACTTGAAGGCTCTGCTGCCAGAGACCACGGGACACCTGCAGGGCTCTAGAGTCCACTCCTCGACGGGACGGTGGTGTTTTGGAGGCACATGGAGACCAACAGCATATTAGGCACGTGGTCATAATGTTGTGGCTCATCGATATATCAGTTTTTATTAATAAAAATGTCAAAATACAGATTTTTGCAGTTACGTTTGGTGCGGAAATCACAATTAAATTAAACATTGCTCAATGGGAAGTCACTGTGTACTCTTTCATAATCTGTGTGTCGCCTGCAGGTATGATCTTGTCATGTTGGCTTGTGCGTAGCTGTCACTCAAAAACTCACACAGACAGACAACACCCTAAACTACTGCACTAAATCACACACACACGACACTGTGATCACAGTAAAACATCTGCACTGGTCCTAATGTAAATAGTGGCGCTGAATCCAACTTTTTACCTTCCCTGAATCTGATATGATCACATGATCACAATACTGGCAGAACTCTACAATACTGACAACACCTCTCAGGTTACATCCTATCTAAGACATGATTCTCATACAAAGCAACACACAACACAAGAGCCCACTAGGGGTTCTGTGGAAATGTTGTTTAGAGGAAAAAATTTACTATAAATCTATAATAATAAAAAAAGGACATTAAAATATTTATTTATTCATTTATAAAATAACTAAAGAATAAATATAAACTAAAAATAAATAAAACCTAAAGTTGTTATAGATTTGAAAAAAAAATTTGATTGTATTTAAAATAATAATGTAGCTTAATAGAAACTAAACATTTTTCAAATAATATATTAGAAATATATCTATAAATATTTATAACGAGTATAAATTGGGTCTGTATACAATAATCTATCGATTAAATTTGAGGATGGGGTCCCTCACACAAGAATGATCATAATTGGGAATACTCCGGTCTTATTTAAAGTGTAAATTCTCCAATTAAATTATTTTAAAAGAAAATAAAGCACCATGGTACAACAAAAGTGGCTTTAGGAAAGAAATAAAGGGGCTTCGCTTTCATCACTTCCTGTGTGCTCGAAGAAACCCACCCTGACCACAACAGCTGTGTGTGTGTGTGTGTGTGTGTGTGTGTGTGTCATTTAACACGCTTTTAATAGCCAGGCCATGCATGCATTCAGCATCAAACTATTCAGCTGTTTTTATGCAGAAAATTATCAACTCTCAGGAATTAACACACACAACTACACACATTCACAGCCACTAAACATTATGGTTTACCAGTTTATGACGTCAATGTATGCATGCAAACGATATCTTATGGGTGTATAATAATAATAATGGTCATAAACAGGCAAGCTTCAGAAACTGCAAAACAAGGAAATGAAGTTAATTCACCTTTAGACGTTTTAAAGTCTTTAAAAAATTGACTCTTGGCTGGCAAACAGTTATTTGATAACACAACCTTCACGTAAAGCATATTTGATAACAACAACACGCGACTAAAACAATAAAAGTGCAACAAAGTGTCAAAGTCTCACTTGCGTGGATGGCGAGAAAACGTTGCTTTATGTCACTTACCTCGTGTCTTGATTTGCAGTGCACTTCCGAGTGTGAGCAATTATTATATAATCCGGAGGTTTTGGTTATTTCTTGGTCCTTCAAACATCTGGAGTTCATGTACTTTAATCTGTCTTGATTTTGCACTGCAGCACAAACGCCCAGTGGATCCCCGGCGCATGCGCAATCAATGTGTGGGAACGCGACGCGATGGGGTCGTGACGTAGCACTGCGTCGACCAATCAAAGAGTGCGTTTAAGCGTTCACCGCGACGCGACAAAACTTAAACGCTCCAGTTCAATTGAAGAAAACAAAAAAATCTCATAAACTGTAAGACCACCGTCCTGACACCATGGTGGGTATTGTTTGAATATAGACCTACATTTGCATTTCAAAATTATTTTGCGTACGTCAAAGGCTATTAAATAGCAGGAACATTATAGTTTTATTTCTCAGTTTCTTTTTTTCTTTCTTTTTTTTCAGATGTTAGAAAGACCACCACCTTGAGGCCGAGAATGGTAAACGCATCCTAGAATAATATTAACATTTGTATTTGTTTATATTACCTGTTGTATTCTTACTAATCATGTCAATGCTATAACGAAATCCATATATAAATATTTTCGTTATTTGAAATAAAATAAGCGGTAAATTAAATACATTCAAGTATTTATAAACTGGTGCCGCGCGAAAAAATAACAACAAATCCCATAATGCAGTGCGTCGCGTTCCCATGACCCCCCGCTCCTGAACGCGTTTGTGCCGTAGTAGAGCTTCACCATGGCTAGCGACGGGCCGCCGGGCGCTGAATCAAACATAGATTTTAACACATGGAACCACGGCGAGCTGCAGGCCAAACTGGCCGAGTTTGGTGCTCCTAATATGGGTGAGATTAAAACGTTTTGATACGAGCGCTGTGACGGAGTTTAGCTCAGGGTTTCTTCCGTTAGCTTAGTTAGCTTGTTAGCCTGTTATTTCCCTGTCTGATGCCCTGCAGGCCTTTAGTGCACGAAACTTCGCGCTAACGTGTGCAGTACATGTAAATAAGTCTAATTGAAAACTTCATTTGCGTTTATTCTGGTATTTAAAACACACCTGAGCTGTGAATGTCATTAAATAATTAAATTAAGTCGTAGTGTGTATATGTTAATGTGTGTGCGTAAACGAGAACTGTGATCGTATTTAAATGCAGTAGTTTTATACACAAACCAGCTCATATTAAACTAATAAACTCATGTATATGGTGGTTTGCCATCTTCATTGATGGTTTTCTGTTCTTCAGGTCCCAGAGAGGAGCTCATAGACAGACTCAAATCGTTTGCACAGGTAAGTTAAGCTATTGAGTTTTTTAAACTGCACATCTGCTCATAACTTTAATTTTATTGCCTGAGTGTAACATTAATTTTGTCCGCAGTCTGGGATGATCTTAAACAAGCCGCACATGTCAGGAGGAGATGACAAGGTCATGACTACGGTAAGGCAATGTGTCATTTATTCATGTTTTTGTGGTCTAATGAGGACTAGGCGTGACATACTTGAGAATATAAGTGTTAAAGTTTGTGTGTGTGTGTGTCAGATGCCAGGTCTGCCGCCCATGCCCCCGATGCCCTCAATGCCCCTTCCGCCGGGCATGAACATGATGCAGGCCATGAATATGATGGGCGGCCCTCCTCCGATCCACATGGGCATGGAGCCGCCCGGCATGATGCCACACGACGACAGAGCACAGGTGAGATTCGCGCGTGCTAACTGTGTGAAACCTCTCACTGTGAATCTTTTACTAAAGAAGCAATCAAACGCTCATTATGTTTGACTTTAAGGGATAGTTCACTTTGAAATTAAATGTTGGTGTGTTTTAGCTTACCTGAAGTGCATTCAAGATGTAGGTGTCTTTGTCTCCGCAGTAGTTTCAATTTTGATATTTTTAGGTCAAACCGTTCTTGTCTGTCAGTCATATAATGCAGGTATATAGGCACTGTCTCCAAAAGCATGCAGAGAAAAGTCCAAATTAAATCACGAAAAAAGCGGTTTGTCTGATAAAACGATCAGTATTTATATCGTTTTTATCTCTTTTACACAACCACGTCCATCTGATCTGTTTACACCGGATTTCTTCCCCGGAAACTAATCTAACCGCCTTCGATTGGACGTTGCATTTTTAAACTCAGCAGAAACGCGTGTGATTGGCTGTACGGCTCAACGTATGCCTTTGATTGACCTGAACAATGAAGCGAGTAGTGTGTCAAGATAGAAGGCTTACAAATTGGGAATAAGTGAAAACTCAACACTCCCGGATGAGTTCGCGCGAGCTTAAGCCATCAATGTGCACTTACGATGGGGAATTATTTAATTTGGACTTTTATCTGCATGCTATTAGAGACAGTGCCTATATACCTGCATTATATGACTGACAGACAAGAACGGTTTGACCTAAAAATATCAAAATTTAAACAACTGCGGAGACAAAGACACCTACATCTTGGATGCACTTCAGGTAAGCTAAAACACACCAACATTTAATTTCAAAGTGACCTATCCCTTTAAAAGAAAGCATTTTTTATTTATTTAGATACAAGTTAAAAACTTGCGTGATCAAACGCTATTAAGGTTAGTTCACCCGAAAATTTAAACTGTCAGTAATTACTCACCCTAATGTTGTTCCAAACCCGTAAGACCTTCGTTCATCTTCAGGACACAAATGAACATATTTTTGATGAAATCAGAACTTTCTGACCCCATATAGACCGCAACGTCATTACAACTTTCAATGCCCAGAAAGGTAGTAAAGACATAATTAAAATAGTCCATGTGACTCGCGTAGTTCAGCCTTGATGTTATGAAGTGACGAGAATACTTTTTGTGTGCATTTCTGAATAACGACTTTATTCAACGATCGCTTCTCTTCCACGTCGTTCTCCTTCGCTGTTGCCGTAGTGTAAACAGTGCAGCGCTTCCTGGTTCTACGTCAGAACGCCGGCTCATTATTGGCCAGCTCCTGCGTCAGCATCACACGCATGTGGCGTGGTGATCACGTGACCAGTGTCGGCCAATAGTGAGGCGGCGTTCTGACATAGAAACAGGAAGTACTGTTTACTATGCGAATAGCGTAGGAGATCTGACACAGAAGAAATTGTTAAATAAAGGCGTCTTTTTTTGCGCACAAAGTATTCTCATTGCTTCATAACATTGAGGTTGAGTCACATGGACTATTTTAACGATGTTTTTACTTCCTTTCTGGGGCTTGAAAGTGGTCGATGTATTGCTGTCTATGGAGGGATCAGAAAGCTCTCTGATTTTATCAAAAATATATTAATTTGTGTTATAAAGATGAATGAAGGTCTTACGGGTTTGGAATGAGATTGAGGGAGAGTAATGACAGAAATGACATTTTTGGGTGAACTATCCCTTTAAGAACAATGAAATGAATGGGGTCACATGACTGCAGTTTATAACCGTGTGTGTGTGTGTGTGTGTTTAGGGTGATTCCCGTGGGATGGACGAGCAGATGAAGGAACAGGAACTTCTAGAGCAGCAGAAACGGGTGAGTGTTCACTTCTAGCTGTTAATGTGTGGGTTATATGACAGATTCTTATGAAGACTGCATCACGGGTAATATGAATGTGATGAACACTACTGGTCAAAAACGTTTGGGTCAAATTTATATATGGTTTATTTTTTAAAGAAATTAATCTTTAGCAAGGACGCATTTATCAAAAGTGCAAAGATATTTGTAAATAAAATCGCAAGATTTCTATTTCAAATAAATGCTGTTCTTTTGAACTTTCTATTCATCAAAGAATCAAGAAAAAATAAGCATCACATTTTCCACACAAATTGTAATTAACTTTGACATTATCATAAATGTTTCTTGAGCATCAAATCATCATATTATACTGATTTCTGAAGGGTCATGTGACACTGAAGACTGGAGTAATGATGCTGAAAATACAGCTTTGATCACAGGAAGAAATTAGTTTATTCAAATTGAAAAGAGCAGTAATATTTCACAATTTTACTGTATTTTTGATCAAATAAATGCAGTCTCGGTGAGCAGAAGAGACCGTTTCAAAAACGTAAAAAATCGTGCCAACCGTAAACTTTTAAACGGTAGTGTACATATTGTGATTCATATTCTGTGATGTAGATTGTGCACTGATAAAGTTTGTTTAAATCATCTTTCACCGGTCATATTAGTCTTATAGTGAGTGTGTGTGTGTGTGTGTGTGTGTGTGTGTGTGTCTTTCTCAGGCTGCTGTGCTTCTGGAACACGAGAGACAGCAGGAACTTGCTAAAGTCCAGCAGGGGGCGCCGCCGGGCCCCAGAGGACCTGAACTGGGACCCCGACCCCCCCTCCTGCCCCCCATCCCCCCTCTCAGAGGTCATTCACCATGATGCTCTTTAACAACTCTTTATAATATACACAATAGGCAAAAACATTTCTCATCCAAATGTTGGTCGATTCGGGCAAATTCTGGCCTATTTTGCGTCACTAGTCGTCTTTTAGACTGGTGGAAAGAAAACATCCAAAATCCACTGAAGTGTTTAGTTTATTGCACTTCATCTGTTTGCGTCTGTAGATTTCAGTCAGAAATGTCCACTTCAGCAGCTTTACACACACACACCGAGTTTATTCATATCTATATGTGGAAGGTTTTTACTGAGGGGTTAGTCCATATATAATTTGACTGATTTATATAACATTTTATTCCTAAAACATGGTTGAAAATACTTTTTTTCTTTCTGGCTGTTAACAATATTTTCTGATTTATCGAGTGATAAAAAGTGAAATCTTTTTTTCTTTTTTTTTTACCTTCAGATTTTTATTTTGTCGACAAAATGAAACACGAATTTTAAATCCGGCTTCATCAATATTCAGATTTCTGTAAATTAATGCATATTTAAAGGGGAGATGAAACATCCATGTTTTGGCACTGGTAGTAGCTACATATATTACAAAAATCACCTTGCCTAATTTTTTTTTTTTTTAAAGTTGTTAAAAGCACATATGACAAATTATTTTCGTAATTTCTAGCTAGCTTTCTAGATAGCGAGTCGCCATTTTGAAGTGACGTCACAGCCTACGTAACGGGGTTGGTTGGGTCCAATGGTTAGTGAAGAGAATGCAGCATTTCTTTACCTGACTGAATGCGCGCTTGATTTAAAATGGAGGAAGACAAACTTGAAAGACCTGTTGAGCCCGTGTGTCCCATTGCCTATGCATTTGAGCCAATACGGCATGAGAACCGAGCAGTGGTACGTCGGTATGTCGAACAGTCGGTGGTGGTTTGGGGAGAAGAGCGGGTTGGGAACGCTACCTGGTGTCAGTGTGGCTGCTGTACTGCGATGCCCACCGTTTCAGAGTCTATCTGCTGTCAAGAGGCTGATCTTGACCATGTATTGCGTGGTCAATCTTGCATCACCATGGCGTGCACATTTACTATGCTGTGCCGGGAGGTAGACATGTTGGAAGTGGCAATGCTCTCCCTGAAGGATGTCCGAGCGGAGACACTGGAGCGTCCCGTGTTGTGCCAGTTCATACTTAAAAAGAACTAGCTCAAAGTTCAGTTCACACAGATGATAATGAACTAGTTCATGTTCATAGTTCTTTTTTTTTTTTAAATGAACTAAGTTCACATATCTAAAAATGAACTAGTTCACGTTCATTTGTTAAATTCTTTTAACAAAGATGTAGGCTATTATTAATAATAATGTTATTTCAACACAATATCTCGTTATTTCGAAATAATATGTGTGCGTGCATCTGTAAATCCGGTGACGCGTGTATTGATTTTTATTAATAAACAAGTGTTTTCTCTAAAAGTGTCGACTCGGCTGCAAAGATGAAGTTGACGATCGCGCGCTTATAGAGAGAAATGCACATAAATTGCCTGTTCAATAATGGATTACATAATTAGAGAGTAGCCTTTTTCGTTTGGAATTATTTCGTTTAAAGACATTTCAAGCTTTGTGTATTTGATGTATTTGTCATGTCTGTGTGAGGCATACACTGAGTTTCGTTAAGTTAGGATGTGCTCTAGTTCACGTGCAACGCAAGTGAGCGCGCGGGCGCCTCCGTTATATTTGTTTCGTCGGCCTATTCATTAAATACAGGCAATTGGTTGATGAAAAATTTATTAAAATTAAGATACAATTTATACAAAACGAAATTTACTTTAAAGAAAGGCTTTCTATAACAACTTCAACGGTCAAAATCATGTCTGACCGCTCCATGTCTCATGCGCATCCTATCTCGGTCGTGCTGTTCACTTTTCATAAATCAACATAAATGGAAAAAAAAAATAACATTAGGCCTATAATATTTTAACAAATATGAAACGCGCCTTTTTTAATGGCTAGTATAGTAGGCCTACATACTCTCTTATTTGTACAAATTTCTGCACATTAATTTAATTCTGAATTTTGCACACACAAGTTGAAAGGCATTTGTTCAAATCAAGTTCACGGATAATTGTGCATGCATTTATTAGCCTAATCATTATGATACTAAAATCCTTAGAATTTATACTAAATCCTAAAAATCAGATGAGCCCATAATACGAACGGTTAAGCATTAACCTCCCATAGAAAACCATTAGGCTATAAGAACGCTTAATGTGGCTTAATGCAGATTAGAATGTCCCCTTATTTATGTCGAAATAACGAGATTTCGATACTAGGCTACTGTGTCCACCGTGGTCTCCTTTTTGATCAGCGGAAACGATTTTTGCTTGTTTGGGATCTGACTGTCCAGCGTATTTGAAAAAGTTAAGCAAACTTTCCTGTCTTTTTGACGTTTTTCCCCTGAGTGAAACCTGACTTTTTAAATGAACTAATACAGACAAACTGTATTGAACAGATTCTGTGGCCCTGTGGTTAAAACAACAATCAGCAGACTGTCAGCTTATTCTGGTTCACTCTATCTCTATCTCTGTCATTCACTGCACACAGAGCCAACCAACCCCGTGACGTCACAGGTTAGAATTCTGCAAAATGGCGGCGCCCTGGCCGCGAAAGTTAAAACGTTTTTTCTTTTTTCTTTTATATCCTTACATTTTTCACGTTTCTTATATATTTTTTGATTATAGTGGAAATCCATCTTGTAAATGATGTAAACTTGATTGAGTGCTTCATCTCCCCTTTAATTAGATATCATCTCATTAGCATATTTAAACTACAAGTTTCAGAAGACTTGTAATGCACATTTTTTGTTGCAATTTTGGAGAAGTATGAGGATGTCTATTAGTTAAATGTTCACCCTATTCTTCTTTGGAGTCTAAAGGCACAGTTCACCTGAAAATAAAAATTCTGTCATTTACTCGCCCTCAAGTTGTTTCAAACCTGCATGAAGTTCGTTCTTGCGCTGAACACAGAAGATGGTAGCAGCAGTGTCTGGTCCCCGTTGACCTCAGTGGTGTTTTTCAATACTCTGGAAGTCAATGTGGACCACCAGCCGTTTGGTTGCCAACATTTTTCAAAATGTCTTTGTTCAACAGAAAACTTGAGGGTGAGTGAGTAATGACAGACTTTTACATTTTTTGGGGTGAACTATCCCTTTAAGACAAAAAGACGAGATTAAAACACCTGTAAATCTGATATTGATCAGTGTTGTTATTCATCTCTAAACATTGATTTGCTCCTGTAGTTGGGACTCAAGGTGGCCCGACTCCTCCAGGTCTTTCTATGATGCTCCAGTCGGCCAATCTACGGCAGAAAGTCCCGCCCCCTCCAGGAGAGGACGCCAGAGAGGTGCGACCCCCCGTGACTAATGCATCTCTTCACTGATCTTGAGCAAGAGTGGAACACGTGCAACAATAATAAGCTATAACTTTCAAACAGACTTTTAATCACTCTTAAAACTAGTTCTGATCAAGTGGTATTCACCAGATGTCGTATAGGTCACAAGTTTGACTCGTGCTTTTTTTTTTTTACATATTTTATTGGACTGTCCTCGGTTTAGTACAAGTAGAATGCTCTTTTATGAAGTTATTTCACTTCGCCCGAAAAGGTTTTGTCTTTTTTAACATGTTAATTAACAACAACAACAAAAAAAAAAAATATATATATATACGGGTGAAACTCAAAAAATTTGAATATTGTGAAAAAGTTGATTTATTTCAGTAATTACACTTAAAAGGTGAAATTAATATATTATATAGACTCATTACATGCAAAGTGAGATATTTCCAGCCTTTATTTGTGATAATTTTGATGATTATGGCTTACAGCTTATGAAAACCCCAAATTCAAAATGAGAATATTGTGAAAAGGTTTTCATAAGCTGTAAGCCATAATCATCAAAATTATAACAAATAAAGGCTTGAAATACTTTTGCACGATATTCTAATTTTTCGATTATCACCTGTAAATAATATGATTTGTGTTGCTTGGTTTTATTGTATTTATATGATATCTGTATTTTTGTAATTCCATTTTTGCCATGAAAATAGCCTTAGATGCTGACATGGCATTAAATAAAACTTAAAACTTCTATCTTTACTGATCTTGACCTGTGTTTGCTTCATGGTGTGTGTGCAGGCGTGGCAGGGTGACGATGTCGGCATCGGGCCGAAGATCCCTCAGGCTCTGGAGAAGATCCTGCAGCTGAAGGAGATGAGGCAGGAGCAGCTCAGCGTCGCCCCTATAGGTCACTATCAGGAACTCCTCACGGCACTCAAACGCTGCTTTAATGCCGCTAATGATCGTGTTGAAGAGCACTTGAGCACATCAAGTCTAATTACCAGTGGCAGAAACACTGAATTTACTTTGAGACTTGAATTTGAAAGCGGGGGGGGGGGCGTGTGAAGTAATTAAGTTAATGCTGGTTTACACTTAAACAATATAGGAATGCTTGTTAAAGGATTTCTCTGGCTCTTCTCTTGTCTTTAGAGGAGGAAGATGATGACGATGAGATGGACTTGAACAGTTCCTCCGCTCGTGGAAATTCAGATGACGATGATGAAAGCGGTCTTTCTAAAAAAGATGTAGGTCTCCTCGCCAGTCTCTTTTTATTTTTCTCAGATAAATATTACACTTCAATCAGGTACATCAGATATTATATATCGAATATCTTTATATCAAAAACATACACGCACAACATAGAAATATATGCCCATATATACACAATACAGTTGTTTGCCGTACATCTACTCATCAAATGTAAAAAAAAAACATTTTAACATTCAAACATTTAAAAAACGTTACACGGCAGGCAAATTTATTATTATTTTTATTTATTTTTTTATTTTATTTTTTCAGTTTAATGCCATAAATGCTGTTATAAGTTTTGATGTGATTAATGTGGTTTTTATTGTTGTTGCTAATGATTTGATGAGATTGTGTCTGTAAATAGTTGTTTCCACTAAAAAAGTATGAATTTTTACATTACAAATCTTAAAATGCCTTTTTCTAAAAATGAGTGTCATTCTTCAGTGACACATCTCAGCCTATGTAGCACATATGTACACCAAACCTTCCAGTTACACACTTAGCAGTATTCTGAAGATATATTCAGATGGATTTGTTAATAAATCATTCCTGGCCTGATTTATGTGAATTTTTAATTTAAAAAATATGGCAATTTTTTTTGTTTTTAAGGCTATGGACAGTATATTTTGATTTCCTAGGTAATGAAAGCATATTTCCTGAAATCCCTCTGAACATCTTGTTTCATCTTGTGTGTAATCAAAATTTAAAAAAAGAATTTTGCACCTGGCTTTATCACGTTCAGATCTATCTACCGAAAATATAAGCACAATTGTGCATATTTATTGATATAATGTTGAATTTGCATAATTAAACATACAAATTTCAAAAACGTGTAAAAAAAAAAAAAAATTATGAACTTGTGTAAGTAATCAACTGAGGAAGTTTCATGGTGATATCTATTATTTAAAATGTTTCCACCTGTAGTGTCTCGCCTTAACTAGAGAATAAAATCAGGTCTGAGATGTTGCATAGTTGGTCCATTTTTCCAAGCACAAAGCAAATTGTTCCAGTTTATGATTAAAAAAATGCTGTTATCTTCAATTTGCAAATGTCCATTGTGATTTCCATCCATCATTTGCAAGTCTCTCTTTGATCTAACTACAGTAGTCAACATTTGAAGTGTATCAAAACCTTTTGATTAACTTCTGTTTTGATCCACTTCAAATGTTGACTACTGTATTAACTCTTACTCGATTCCTTATTCACTTGCTTGCTTGCAGAAAAACCGCAAGCGCAGGAACAGGAAGAAGAAGAACAAGAAGAAGAAGCGGGAGCAGGAGAAGGAGCAGGAGGAGGAGAGGAAGAAAGAGGAGAGCCGTGAGAAAGAGGCCGAGGTGGAGATCGAGTACGTGACGGAGGAGCCCGCCATCTACGACCCCAACTTCATCTTCTTCAAGAGGATCTTTGAGGCCTTCAAGGTCAGGAGCTTCACTTCACTACAGGATGGCATAGCTAAATCTCCTTGGTATTTTGAGACAAGGAACTGTGCTTACTGTAACTTTCAAAGCTCAACATTTCCTCCCAAGTCTAAAAATATAATTTCTTGTGACAAAACTGCTGCAAAACATTGTTGTATTTAGACTTTTGATTGACAGTTGACACCCATCCAGCTTCATTCACCTACACTAGTGTTTTAAAGACTGAAATGTTATATTGTGATGGATGTGGCTTTCTCTCACAGCTGACAGATGATGTGAAGAAGGAAAAGGAAAAGGAGCCGGAGAAGCCTGAAAAGCCAGAAATCCTTTCCTTTAAGAAGAAGGGATTCGAGCTGGAGAAGAAGGACAGTGATGACAGCGACGATGTGAGTTGAAAGTTCGCCCAGCTCTTGATGGTCTGATGATGTTCCCGTCTAATATCCCCTCCACTTCCTGTTTGACAGGACCTAAGGAAGGACTTGCCTAAGCTATCCAAAAAGAAACTGAGGCGGATGAACAGGCTGACGGTGGCGGAGCTCAAACAGGTAACTGGAGTTTATTAAAACCACCTGACACTTCAGTGTTTACATTCAAATGCATATAAAAAGACTGAAGATGTCATAACTATGCATTTTATTGCTTACTTGGCACTCAAATAACATGATCCAGCCATTTCAAAATGGGAATTGCTGTTTTTAGTACTAATAGCAGATCAAATATTATTATCACCAGGGTTTGACATTAACTTGTTTGCTCACCAGTCATGCTGGCCAGTGGTTTGACATCGACACCATAGGGAAAAACTGCCATATACAGATTTTTAATATCTCATAATTTGGTGTCCTGTATATTAGGGCTGCAACTAACGATTATTTTAATAATCGATTAATCTGTCGATAATGTTTTCGATTAGTCGATTAATTGGATAAAAATAAAAAAGCATTATTTTCGAACCCTTTATTCAAAAACAGAACTGACAGTGCAAATTCACAGTGCAAAAAAAAAATCTACAGAAAGTGAGCTGTTTAAAGTAATTTTTTTTTTTTTGACTAACACAAAAAACATACACGTGCTTTACATCTGCCAAATATATAGGACTTTTTTTTTTAAATAAAGTGCACAAAAAGATGTATATTTTTGTTTAAGGGACCTGAGCTAAAAAATAAAGAAAAATACAAATCAGAAAACTTAACAGGATTTGTTTAAAACGTCAGAACTTGTTCTCCACACTACACTCACAGACGCACAAATTCTCACACTCAAAGACGCACACACTCACAAAAAAATACAATGGATTGACCACCTCGTATGGTGTGTATTTTGCAGCTCATCCTTTCCGAGCATATAGTGAAGTTTCTCTGAGTCATTTAGACTTAGAGTAAAGAATGAAAAATTCAGTGCTGCTCGACACACTCTGTCTCTCTTGCGCGCAAATAGACTCGGTCTCTCTCGCGTGCAGACACACTCGCGCGCAAACACTCTATCGCGTGCTCTCGGACACACTCGGTCTCTCTTGTGCGCAAATAGACTCTGTCTCTATCGCGCGCTCTTAGATGCACTCGGTCTCTCTCGCGCGCAAATAGACTCTGTCTCTTTCGCGCGCTCTTAGATGCACTCGGTCTCTCTCGCGCGCAAATAGACTCTGTCTCTATCGCGCGCTCTTAGATGCACTCGGTCTCTCTCGCGCGCAAATAGACTCTGTCTCTATCGCGCGCTCTTAGATGCACTCGGTCTCTCTCGCGCGCAAATAGACTCTGTCTCTATCGCGCGCTCTTAGATGCACTCGGTCTCTCTCGCGCGCAAATAGACTCTGTCTCTATCGCGCGCTCTTAGATGCACTCGGTCTCTCTCGCGCGCAAATAGACTCTGTCTCTATCGCGCGCTCTTAGATGCACTCGGTCTCTCTCGCGCGCAGACACACTCGCGCGCAAACACTATCGCGTGCTCTCGGACACACTCGGTCTCTCTCGCGCGCAAATAGACTCTGTCTCTATCGCGCGCTCTTAGATGCACTCGGTCTCTCTCGCGCGCAGACACACTCGCGCGCAAACACTATCGCGTGCTCTCGGACACACTCGGTCTCTCTCGCGCGCAAATAGACTCTGTCTCTATCGCGCGCTCTTAGATGCACTCGGTCTCTCTCGCGCGCAGACACACTCGCGCGCAAACACTCTATCGCGTGCTCTCGGACACACTCGGTCTCTCTTGCGCGCAAATAGACTCGGTCTATCGCGCGCTCTTAGATGCACTCGGTCTCAAGTCAAGTCAAGTCAAGTCAAATTCTTTTTATTCAGTCATGATGTTATTACTGACACAATAATGCTCACATCAACAACAACAAAATGATAACATTCAAGACTGAACAGGAGCATGAGGAAGACCTAGTCTTATAATTTCATGCCCCTTTTTTCGATTATCTGAGCTGGCACAAAACAGATGGCTCGCCGTTTTTTTTTTTTTTTCTTTGTCAAGGTACAATATTTCTTCACATCTAATACTTCTTATGCTTCATTGCCTTCATATTTTCCAAATATATATTTTTTATACATTTTATTGAACTGAACAATCGTGTAACATGATTTATGGACAATGTCTAAAGAGTTCCATAAACTGATCCCTATTACAAGAAACCCCTTTTGTTTTTGTGAGGTACGTGAATATGGTACACAAAAATTGCCTTTTCTTCTGTTGTTACTGTCTGTGATTAGCATGAATTTTTTATTTATATGTATTGGCACCAAATTATTTTTCACTCTCCACATAATTTGTAATATTTTAAATTTGACCAACTCCTTAAATTTCAAAGTCTGCAGTTTTATAAACAGGTTATTTGTGTGGTCACGTACACCTTTGTAAGTCACAATTCTTATTGCTTTCTTCTGAAGTAAAAACAACCTTTCTGTATAACTGTTGCATGCATTCCCCCACACTTCGGCACAGTATGTTATATATGGAACAATTAAGGTTAAGTATAGAAGCTTTAATGATTCTTCATCCAATATATGTCTAACTTTATAAAGAATCCCAATATTTTTACTAACTTTACTTTTGATATGGTCAATATGAGGCTTCCAACTAAGTTTGCCGTCTAGGATAACTCCCAAAAATTTAATTTCTGAAACACATTCAATGTTTACATCCTCAATAACTAATTTTATACCTTCTTTTTTTCCCTTATTTCCAAAGACCATGCAATTAGTCTTATCCCAATTTAAAGACAATCTGTTACAATCAAACCATTTCTTTAATTCTGTCATTTCCCTTTCGATAATTGCCATTAATTCATTTAAATCTGTCCCAGTCTTAAACACAGTTGTGTCATCAGCAAACAACAAAAAATTCATAGCTTTGGAAGCCTCATATATGTCATTAATAAATAATATAAAAGTTTAGGACCAATTACTGAACCCTGGGGAATTCCGCAAACAACAGTTCTACAGTCCGATTTTTGAGTTTTAAATTGAACATATTGCCTTCTATTACTTAAGTAGCTTTTAAGCCATTTATATATGTCTGTCCCCGTAATCCGTAGTGTTGTAATTTTGTCAACAATAGTTTATGGTTGACAGTATCAAACGCTTTCTGTAAGTCCAGGAATATACTTACAAGATACTGTTTTTTTGTCCATTGCGGCAAGAATTTCTTCGGTTAAATGAATTTTAGTCTCTCTCGCGCGCAGACACTCTATCGCGTGCTCTCGGACACACTCGGTCTCTCTTGCGCGTGCAGACACACTCGCGCGCAAACACTCTATCGCGTGCTCTCGGACACACTCGGTCTCTCTTGCGCGCAAATAGACTCTGTCTCTATCGCGCGCTCTTAGATGCACTCGGTCTCTCTCGCGCGCAGACACTCTATATCGCGTGCTCTCGGACACACTCGGTCTCTCTTGCGCGTGCAGACACACTCGCGCGCAAACACTCTATCGCGTGCTCTCGGACACACTCGGTCTCTCTTGCGCGCAAAATAGACTCTGTCTCTATCGCGCGCTCTTAGATGCACTCGGTCTCTCTCTCGCGCGCAGACACTCTATATCGCGTGCTCTCGGACACACTCGGTCTCTCTTGCGCGTGCAGACACACTCGTGCGCAAACACGCGTGTCTCAAGCGCAGTGTCGCTCGCAGAGTTCGCTTCGCTTTTGTCCAGTCCGGCGCCATAGCTTTTTTTTTTTTTTTTTTTTTACATCTCCGTCACGCGACACAACAAATCGATAATGAAATTCGTTGCCAACTATTTTGATAATCGATTTTATCGATTCGTTGTTGCAGCCCTACTGTATATTAGGCTGCTGCCACTTTAAGACCTGACACACAGACCAATTATACGGTTTTATATAGCTAATATTCTTGTCTTTATGTGCACACACTGTGGGTGTGAGCAAAATCATATCATCTAATCACATGGCAAGATTGAAGCCGTGTAACATCAATATTCACCCAGAGCAAATGAAGCGAGAGTAAAGGGACGCGGGTTTGTGTGTGTAACTCGCTGTTGGAGAGATGAGGCCGAGAGAAAGCGCAGCTGGTGTTGTGTGTCCTGCGGAAGAGTTTCAGACATTTCAGTATCTATGCATCAAGTAATCTATATTTCTGACACTACATTGCACTTAGATCATTTTTTCAGATGCCTTTTTAAAAGACTACAATTGAAAAATGTATATTATATAAAATTCAACCCGCCAAAGTGGCTGGTAGGAGCGACTGTTACACGCCACTGCTAACGTCTCTGCCAGCTCGTGGTCCGCCCTGACGTGGTGGACGCACTTTGGGTGTGAGCAAAATTAGCAGGAATGAGCAAAATAATGCACAATACGTGCAATCCCACAGCAAAATTCAAGCCCTCTAACATCAATATTCAATTCACATTTATTTGTATAGCGCTTTTCACACTACACATTCACTTTCTGTAAAGCTGCTTTGAAATGATGAGTCCATTTTACAATTTATAATAGGGATCGACCGATATGGATTTTTTTAGTCCCGTTATGGGCTGCGTTTCCAGCAACACAAATAATGCTGGGGAAAAACTATCGTAAATGGTTCTTACACGTAAAAACGTTTATATATATATCGGTCGATCACTAATTTATAAAACGGATAGTTCCGGTCCTTGATTCTGGTTGGTTGAGTCGGTTGTTACACAAACACGCACCTGTGACTACATTACATTAGTGTTACACAAACACACTCCTCCTATGACCGCATTACATTTGTGTTACACAAACACACACCTGTGACTACATTACATTAGTGTTACACAAACACACTCCTCCTATGACCGCATTACATTAGTGTTACACAAACACACTCCTCCTATGACCGCATTACATTAGTGTTACACAAACACACACCTGTGACTACATTACATTAGTGTTACACAAACACACACCTGTGACTACATTACATTAGTATTACACAAACACACACCTGTGACTACATTACATTAGTGTTACACAAACACACTCCTCCTATGACCGCATTACATTAGTGTTACACAAACACACACTGTGACTACATTACATTAGTGTTACACAAACACACTCCTCCTATGACCGCATTACATTAGTGTTACACAAACACACACCTGTGACTACATTACATTAGTGTTACACAAACACACTCCTCCTATGACCACATTACATTAGTGTTACACAAACACACACCTGTGACTACATTACATTAGTGTTACACAAACACACACCTGTGACTACATTACATTAGTGTTACACAAACACACTCCTCCTATGACCGCATTACATTAGTGTTACACAAACACACACCTGTGACTACATTACATTAGTGTTACACAAACACACTCCTCCTATGACCGCATTACATTAGTGTTACACAAACACACTCCTCCTATGACCGCATTACATTAGTGTTACACAAACACACTCCTCCTATGACCGCATTACATTAGTGTTACACAAACACACTCCTCCTATGACCGCATTACATTAGTGTTACACAAACACACTCCTCCTATGACCGCATTACATTAGTGTTACACAAACACACTCCTCCTATGACCGCATTACATTAGTGTTACACAAACACACACCTGTGACTACATTACATTAGTGTTACACAAACACACACCTGTGACTACATTACATTAGTGTTACACAAACACACTCCTCCTATGACCGCATTACATTAGTGTTACACAAACACACACCTGTGACTACATTACATTAGTGTTACACAAACACACTCCTCCTATGACCGCATTACATTAGTGTTACACAAACACACTCCTCCTATGACCGCATTACATTAGTGTTACACAAACACACTCCTCCTATGACCGCATTACATTAGTGTTACACAAACACACACCTGTGACTACATTACATTAGTGTTACACAAACACACTCCTCCTATGACCGCATTACATTAGTGTTACACAAACACACACCTGTGACTACATTACATTAGTGTTACACAAACACACTCCTCCTATGACCGCATTACATTAGTGTTA